>JAUZSU010037988.1:0-10199 GCA_034780255.1 Parotocinclus maculicauda
CAATTTGGAATAAGGCTGTAACGTAACAAAATGTAGAAAAAGTGAAGCGCTGTGAATACTTTCCGGATGCACTGTATGCATGTAAATGAACAGAACTGTTTATATTGTTGCTCTTTGTTTGTTATTGAGATCCTGTGAAATTACTTGAAAATGGCTACACAATGCAGTAATACCCAATTCCTCCTCTAGTCTAATTAGCAGCAACAGGAAATGTTTTTGCTGCTGAAGTTATGCCAGTTATTAAGCATTGGGTATGAGGGGGTCACACCTTTTCCAGTCTGTGCTGTGCTGTGCTTGACTGATTAATCAGTTTCTTCAAAAACAGACATGAAATACACAATGAGTTGTGCGTTATTAGTTTAGGCAGATTGTGTTGTCTATAATTAGAATTTGAATGAACACCAGTACATATTTGGTCATTAATAAATTCAGAACCATGACCTTACTGCAATAAATGGTTTAATAAATGTTTCACATCTTCAGCGTAACATAAAATCTAGGAACCATTTTAAGACAACAAAAACTTGAGCGCACACACACACACACACACACACACACACACACACACCTTGACCCACTCCCGTCCATCTGCCTCAGTGTCTCAGCTTACATCCCTGATGGAGATCTCCTTTAGGTTTTCTAGAGTACCCTGATCTAATGCACACACTTACCTTCCTTCCATCATCTGTCACCCACTTCATTTTCACAGCTTTGGAACTGCAGAGAGTAAACGCTTTTAGAAAATGTACAGTTCGACATTTCCGTTTTGACATTGATTGCCTTCTGGACTACAAGCATAAAGACAAAAAAATGAAGTCAAATCCACAGGTATAAATGTAGCAGGTGGACACATGATTTATGAAGATCAGTTTACACCCTCCCTGATTCGCCTGTGTCCCAGTGGATACGGTTGTCCATTAAAAATGACATCATGCAGCTGTTAGAACAGCCCTGTGCAGCTGTGGCCTGTAAGAGAAGCTCAGCTAACCCGTAATGCCCCGTAAGACTCTGGACACACACACACACACAGTCAAAGAATGCATAGAGAGCTTATAAATATAAACAATGTATATACACAAAAAAAAAACTTTATAGACCATTTAATAATTCCTTGTCCTTTCATCCAGCCTTTCTATAATAAATTCATCTTGACGTGCACTTTCAAATAACTGCTTTTGCAATTACAGCTACTTTATATCATGTTTGCTCATATTAAGACCTACGATATGTTCATACCTAACATCATTTTGTAGCAAATACTGTTCATGTTCTTTTTGTTTGGCTAAACTGCGATAAGAGCCTAATAATATGATCTCACTCTTGGTGTTACCCAGAGCAGCTTGGGTTTCTCTTTTAAGCCTCTCAATGAGGCTCCACGAGTGTTTTGGAGTTTCGCCCTGATATGGTTGACTTTGACTTATTTATTAAGGGGTCTCAACCCAAAGCTCTGTAAAGCTGCTTTGTAACAACAATGATTATTAAAAGAAATGGACGTATTTAAATACAAACTGGATTTAAATGAATTAAATAAAATACACTTTCACATAATGGTGGCAGAGAGTAAAGTCTCAGTGAAGCATTTCTGTCTGCAAATTGAATTAAATGTTACCCAACACCACAGCAATTCAACGAAGAAAAAAAACCCCAATTCTTGCCGCCCATTGACAGGTGTCCTTGTTTTCCGCCAGAGACCTCTGATGGACAGCAGCAACTGTTTCCCCCACCTGCCTCCTCTTTTCACTCGTTTGTTTTTTTTACTGTCCACTTTAGTTCCTCTGAAAAGATCCTCATGCCTTCCTGCTTGGTTCAAGCATGATGTAATGTCTGTCTTATGGACAAGGGGTCACCATACTCTGACCAATCACTGGCAGGCTTTCTTATGTACAGTGTGTACATACGTACAACACACCAGTTTTTAAAAGTTTGTGAACTTTTCCACACTGCATAAATATGACCTAAAACGTCATTAAAAGTTCACACAAGTCCTAACAGTAGATAAAGCAAACCCAATTGCACTAATAAGCAAAAATATTATATTTTAAAAATATTACATATCTGTAAGTGGCAAATGTATGTGTACCTTTAGGATTAGCTTTTAATTTGACAATAAAATTAGAGTCAATGACAAAGTTTATAATTTGATTGATTGCATTCAGTGTGTGAGTGGTTGCCCTGTTGTATTTACAGAACAAGGATCCAGCAAAGGCTCATCTTCATGACACGTTTGTGGAAGAATATCATGGCACAAAAAGAGATTTATGAGGACATCAAAAAAAGAGCTTTTGGTGCTCATCATGATGAAAAAAATTACAAAACCATCTGTAAAGAGTTCACAATCGTGCACATTCTGATTAAATGAAGAATGTTCCCCTGAATGTTTTCCTCTCCAGAAGAGACTATATTATTATTTCACACTTAGCACACTTTTTTTCATGGTCAGGGTTACAAGAGCTCTATCCCTAGCCAACATGGGGTGTGTGCATAAGTGTGCTAAGGGTGGGATCTGAGGATGGTGGGATGATCACCCGACCAGCCTCATCTCCCCAACACATCAGATAAGGTCTGCATGCAACATTTAACACAGTCAAAAGGCAGCTCTTGGTGGTGGGATATTATATCACTTCATAACCCCAAGATTGTGTGGTGTAAGATTCTTAAAAAAAAAAAAACCCTACATACTTTTTCCACCATATATTCAATTTTACAGTCAAATCAGTAGTAATGAAGACTCAAACTGACGTCCCATCTTCTGAGAATCAGTCGGTTTATGATAGAATCTGATGGTTTGACCTGAGTTCGTGCCTTTGATACGCCTTTGATGTTTGATAAGCGTTTGTGCTTAATGTATGACAGCAGAATGCTGACTAAGTTGGATCTATACAGCAGTGTAAAGAATTTAGTATGTTATAACTCAGAAGAACAAATCTGTGTACTTTTTTAACTAACACAGATCGTTAAATTTCTAGGGTCTAAGGAGATTGGGGACCCAGGCACGTAGAAATGTCCAGGAATGTTTTAATACTTAGTGTTGGTGATTGTATCTATTTTTGCTTTATATATATATTGTGTTATTTTTATCTGCATCTATCACTGAAGCAAAGTGGAAGGAAACTGCATGTAAATGTGCAGAGTTGTTAATGTGATGTTCATGTGATGAGTGTCCAAATAATTTTGGCCTTATAGTGTACATAAGGAATGACTCAACTGAAGAACTGTCTGCTCAGCTGTGAACTGTCCTGGCTATACTGTAAAGGCCGTCTATTTCAGTGGAACCCATATTAATTAGGTAATGTAGGTTTAGTTCCTCAACACACTTCACATCTGAGTCTCTCAGAACAAACGTGGTTCAAAATTCCATGGGAGCAGAACTGAAAGCACACTGTTGTAATTTGGCACATTCCCTATTTTTCTATTCTATTTTTCTTTGGGAACAAGACACCTACACGAGCTGCTTTCAAATTTAAAGATTTATGAGGTTTTTTATCATTCAGCTTTAAAACTTTTCCATTGATCATCTGTCTTACTAAGTGGCACCAGCAGAAACTTTTCTAACTAATCGTATTTCATATTGGCATTAAAGAAGTTTTTTTTGTTATGATGTGACTTGGTATTCATGACTCGACAGATGTCTCAAAATGACTCAATTTTTATTCAATATTGGCATTTATAGATATTGAGAAGTTTTTAGACTTTTTTTTGTGATTTCTGTTTCAACTTGCACAAACCTGGCAGGACACAAATCAGGCAAAACCATCAGAAACAAACAGGCATTTGACTTTTCCAAAAATAGCGAAGCCTGAATTCAAGGATTATGTTGTCAATGGAAGTAGTAAAAACAGAAAGGTGATATACTGTACAAGGTCTGCAAATAAGTAAAGTCAATTACAAAACAATTATATTATCTGTTGACAATGTCATAAAGAAAATGCTAAACTATTCAGCTTCATTCCATTAAGGAAAACTGATTTAATTGATTTTAAGTCTGCAAAGTTTGCAGGTGAATACACTAACTAGGCAGACAAAAGCAGTCCTTTCTGGGACTGCAGTAGCCTAGCGGTTAAGATACTGGACTCTGATCCTTAATCTACCATTGCTTGAATTGTAAGATTGTATCAGTTGTACGTCGCTCTGGATAAGGGCGTCTGCTAAATGCCGTAAATGTTAAATGTAAATGTTTTTTGTCAACATTGTTATCAAACAGTTGCTCGAGTACAACAGCAAATCTTTCTGTCACATGATGTGTGCGGCAGTGAAAAAGCAGCTAGTGAGTCTGGCTATTTCAGACTGACCAATTTAATCACAACAGTATCACACTATTAAAAGAGAAAGATCTTTTATTAATGTGTGTTAATGCGAAGAATGTGAATGTGTTAGTATAGCTTTAACGGGAAAGTATTTATAATAAAACAGATATAATCATTAGGTTTACAATCATGATCTTTAAAGTTCTATGGAAATATACATGTCTGTACTGTTTTAAAGTTTTGTTTCTCACTCATACTACAATGTGGTAAGCGTTCTTTACATTTCCGACATTTAACAGATGCCCTTATCCAAAGCGACTTACAACTTATACAGTGTTACAATTCGTGGGTTAAGGAGCCTTGCTTAAGGACTTAACTGTGGCAGCTTGGCAGAGAAGGAATTTGAACCCTGGACCATCAAGTCCAGAGCCCAGAAACTTAACCACTAGGCTACACGGTGCCACATTCTCACAGTATTTGTTCTAGTGTTAAATGCTATATAAGGAACCACTGAATAAAACAAAAGTTTAAATTACTCACTCAAAGGAGTGAAGTCAAAGGTACCGATAGCAGTGAGAAGCTGCATAGGAATGTCATTTGCTAGCAGGTGAGTGGATCAGATACTGTGTTATGTTATTAAAATACCTCACTCTTCTTAGCAAAATATCAGGAAGGAGCTGGATATAAAACTGTGAAAACAGTGACTTAATAGTTCTTCAGTACATGGAACTAGACGTTAAGCAACAATTTTAATACAGAGAATAAAATCTCTCTGCCTTACTTTCTCAGACACACATTTTCTTCCCATGTGCATGTGTTTTAAATATTTAAGCATTCAACAAATCTTTTGTGCAACTGTGCATGAGCAAATCTTGCCATTTCATTACTAAGAAAAAGCAAAGCCTCTCCTTGTACACTAAATAACGAATAACGAGAGAAATCCCTAACTTCCAGCCCATCCTAACAGAGCACAACTTGTGCATCAATCACTGTGCTGGCATTGCCAAACACTGCTCATACAGCTCTGGCTATGTGAGCTGAGGTTTACTGATGCCAGACTTGGCAGGAAGGTCTGTGATCAGCACCAACATGTGGTTTTGATTGAGCTACAACTGATATAAATTACACACAAACTCTTTTTGTACAGGGTCACAGGCTGAGACCTTTCATGGTTGTTTGTAATGAATCCTAATTGACTATTATAGTAGCTTGATGTATGCTTTGTTCTCAACCCCATAGTCCACTGACCATTCGATGCAGTTCTATCCCGTTGTTGCACTGTTCATGCTGTAATGTCAGACATTCCTTTTTTAAATGCAGTCACAGTGATTTGAGCTTTGTGTTGTACACTACATTGTCTCTCTTTCACTTGCAAAAAACCCTCTGAAATCATAACCAATCTGACATTAGAGCAGAACATACAGCTGCTGGGACTGTGTTTATAACAAGCTCCATTCTGCCAGAGAAGCCACACATTCAAAAGTCCTGATTCTCTTCCACATTGTATCAGGCTTTGTCACAGTTAACCACAACATATTCCTGTCCATCTCATTCAGCCTTGTCATCACATACACAAAATGACACTGAGTTGCATCCTACTTAGAAGGACAGTCATGTTAGGTACCATGGAGATGATCTAGGACCTGTACCATGCAAACTCTCCACTGGAGTTTCACAGGTTCAATACCAAATCATCTTTGCCTTTTTACCCCTAGAAAATGTCTTGACACTCACTGATCACTTTGTTAGGTAAATGCCATGTTGCTACATCCCTTGTCCATTCTATCACTTTCAATTTCCATGTAGATGCACCTTGTAGTTCTACCATTATGGGCTGTAGTCCATCTGTTTATCTACATATATTACTTTGTTAACTCACTTTAGTATATTCTCTAATTGGCAGGACCCCCACAAGGGAACTACAGATCAGGTATTACTTGGATGGTGGATCATTTAACACATTTACAGTATTGCTTAACCTTGTTGGCATATTTGTAGAAGTCAGAGACAGCAGCTCATCTTTTGTTGAATCGTTTGTGTTAGTAGTCAAGTCAAATTTATTTATATAATGCTTTTTACAATGGAGCATTGTCTCAAAGCAGCTTTACAATTTTACATTATTATAAAAGGCCAATCCCAAACTGAGCAAGCCTAGGGCGACAGTGAAAAGGAAAAACTCTCTAAAAGTAGAAGGAAGAAACCTTGGGAGGAAAAAAACTCAAAAAGGGACCCATCTTCCATGGGTGACCTAGATGTTTATTAAGTATATACTTAAATGTATATTAAAGTAATAGTAAAATTAAGTAAATAATACAATTTAAATCAATAATAATAATTTTGTTAGTAATAAAATAAGTAACAAAATAGATTTGAAAACAAAATAGATTTTAAAATCAGTCCTCAGTGGGAGGTCCTTGGAGGCACATTTCCAAATAATAATAAAATAATAAGGAATTTTCAAATTAAAAATTGTATTTACAAACATGCCTAAACATTTGTACTTCCTTTTATTCCTTATATTTTACTGGTATAATTCAGAATTTATTATTTAATCAATGGTTTAATCAAGCCGTCCTGGCCCAGATGCACCAAAAACAAGCCCAGGCCATGATCCAACCACCACCATGTTTCACAGATCGAATAACGTTCTTATGCTGGACAGCAGAGTTTTCTGTTTACAAATGAAATGCTCCATATTTAAACCAAAAGGGTTCTATTTCGGTCTCATCGTTCCACAAAAATCTGTATGATACTAGAAATCTGTGGCAATGTTCATTCGCAGTAGTGCTTTGCGGTTTGACCAAATACTAATTATTGTTATGTATTTGTAACTTTTACACACCTGAACTGACTCGTCAATTAAAGTTTGTGCTGTTTACCTGGTAAAAGCACTGTAAGGTTTACTTTTGCTTTATAATCCATGTCTGTGTTCTGTTCTTTAATCTGACTGCGGGCCTCTACCAGCTGTTAACAGACTAGGCTGTGGTGTAAATGATGTTATGATACCTGGTTTATGCTATGATACACCTCCAAAAACGTGTTGGGAGGACCAGATGTTGACAGATGCTTATTCTTTATATACAACAGGAAGGCTCATTAACTTTAAACAACCTATTCTTACTTCGCATTCAAATAAACTGCTATAAGAAGTGGTTCTCACATACTTCTAATATTATTATTTTAGGACTTTTAAGGACTGTGAAAAACTGATGTTGTGCTTGCATGCTTTCTAGTAAATCATATTTCGGTGGTGTAGCAGTCTGTAGTTAAAGGGTAATTTAGATATAGAAAACTCTAAATAGACCCATATAAGGTCTAGGGTTAAAGGTCTCCCTATTACTAAAACATATGTCCATAAATTCTCATGCCACATGTTACAACAAATAAACAAATAGAATTAGAAAATGTAATAGATTTAATTAATTAATTATCTATAGTGTGGGTGTCTGGAGCCTATCCCAGAATTTATGGGGCGCAGGAAAATACGTATCCTGAATGGGGCACCGGTCCATCACTCATGGGCACGGGAGGTGTCATTATTGCAGCATCAGGGGACTCCCCTCTCCCAAACCACCCTCTCTCAGATGCGACCAATTAGATGTTTGAGCAATTACGATCCTGTTTAAAAATAAGTGTATTCAATTTTACTTAAACAATCTTTTTTAAATAAAAAGTTATGTAAGTGATTATTGTAAAACTACCATTTAGAAGCAATTATGGACCCACTTTTAAGCTGTTTTTCTCAAACTCCTATTTGTCATTGAGCTGTAAATAATATGCCATATATTTCAGGTCAGATAAAACCCTTCAGGATATTGTGTACAAGCTGGTCCCTGGGCTCTTCAAAAGTAAGTGTCTGTTATTCACATAGTTTAGCTGCTATGTACATCTTTTACGAATGGAAAGTCAATTTGCACTGCTCACAAACAAATTCATTATGGGACGTTTCCTTTTGAAATATCCCCTAATTTCTGTGAGCAGTATACGCTGATTATGATATTCTGAAAGGGTGCTGGATTAAATCTGAGCATGACAACAGAAAAAGACATTTAGAAACCATGCTATAGCGTTTATTATCATTTAATTAAAAATACTTTATAGCTTCAATTATAAAGTTGCTCCACTATGTTTGCGAGGCGCTGCTGCTATTCCGACACACTGATCTTATGTTTGTTTTTCAGATGAAATGAAACGAAGACGGGATTTTTATGCAGCACATCCAACAGGTGATGGTAAAAACAGTTTTTGATATTAAAAAAAATCCCTTATGAGTCATGACCGTGACAGCGCGAGTCACTGCAAATGGAGAATCAAGCGGACATATTTGATGTGTTTCCAGCTGCTAATGGATCGAATGAAGATCGAGGAGAAGTGGCTGATGAGGATAAGAGAATTATTGCTGATGATGAGATCATCAGCCTCTCAATTGAGTTTTTTGATCAGAACAGGTGAGTTTAAAGTTTGGTCACTTTTTGTACTGAACTTTAGTCGACTGTTTGATTTGTTTGAATCTAGACATTCTGGCTTGCATTTAACCAACTGTACAATCTTCTTCTAAACGTAATTTCAGATATGAAATTGGTGACGTCGAGGACAAAGAAAGCACAAAAGAGGTAACTAATAGCTGACTTAGATTCTACATTTCCAATGTAAAATGTCGTCAGTGCTATTAGCTCCCTAGCTTAGAGCTTATCAGTGGGAATATGCCATTTCTTATTTAATAACGCCTTCAAAGCATTTGGGTGTCCTGAGTGCCTACCAACCCATAAACTGTAAAATCTGAGTCGGTTTTGTTGACTACATCACTAATGAAGAAAGCAAGCCCTTCAGATCAGGCATGACTTCATAAGTCACAAATTGGCTCATTAGACTCGGTATACCGTCTGAGTTACGCCACCAAAGTTTATTTTAAGCAATGATGTGGCAAAAACCTGACTGTGTCCCCACCCTTGGAGAAGATAATTTCTTTGGTCAAAAAAGATAATCACATGAAGAGTTGGCAATATAGAGCTACGTTTGTATGTTAACGATTAATGTCTTTTAATAATGCAGACGTCATTTGCATTGTACGTTACATATGTATGGACCTGAGTGCGTATTTTATTTTTTGAGTCCAAAAAACGAGTAGACTCAGTGTTACAAGTCCGAAAGTTCTAAGAATCAAACTTCAAATAGTTGAAGTTGAAACAGACAATGAATGTTATTCAGGGCGTACAGAAAATGAAATTAGCAATGAGCTCTATAAACTACCAGCTGTATAAACTACTAACCTGAACATTTAAATGACCTTAATACAACAAATTTGCTTTATGATTAAGGGAAAAACTTGCCACATGGCTCATGATGAGGTGAATCACAGAGTGGGCTGAGATGAGAATGAGCTCATCATCGTTTAAAGGAACAGGCACTTAAAAACCAACCGTTTTAAAGAGATTCCCCATCAAGTCTAGCTTTAGACTGAATAGTCTAGATCTGGAAAACCAATAAAACATTGGATAATTGGTCATGTTGTTCATGATCATCTAAACTCCACAGGTGAATGTAAAGCGATATTTGCAATGCCCTGCTGCCATGACAGTGATGCATATCCGAAAATTTCTCCGAAGTAAAATGGACATTCCGTGTACCTTGCAAGTAAGTTTTATATTTACAATTTTTGTATTTTAGGATGAACTCCATACGAACCTTTTAGTCATGGCCTTTCATTGTGATGTGAGTTATTGTTATATAACTTATAGGATTTTTAAATTCTTTTTAGATTGAGGTTATGTATGAAGATGAGCCTCTGAAAGATTACTACACATTAATGGATATTGCCTATATCTACACCTGGAGGAGGGTAAGAGAATGGGCGATTTTTTGACCTACGCATTTTATCCAGGGGGCTGGATGGTGGTTAGCATGTTCACCTCGCAGCTTCAGCATTCCTGGTTTGGTTTCGACCTGTCTGTGTAC
>JAUZSU010037999.1:0-10199 GCA_034780255.1 Parotocinclus maculicauda
TAATAAACATTTAATATGTTACATAGCACGTCCCGTCTTGTAACATATGGCATGTTCTTTTAATCGGAGCATCTGGTTATTAGGACCAAAACGATCGCATCCCGATGTGGTCCAATTAACCAGATTCTACAGTATCTTAATTGTAGTTGGGGGGGAAAACCCAAACACGCCTTAAGAATTCTCATATTCCCATATAGCTAAGCAGGATAAACTACTTCATTGAGTGCATCCAGCATGCTAGATCGGTTCAAACAACTTTTGAATACTATACACTGCCTAAGAATAGTATATTTATTATAGATAAAATTCCAGATAACATAGAGGGTTTTTTTTGTCAGTATTGCACACACCAACTCTGGAGGGCAGAAAAAGGAGAGTCAGTGGAAATATAACAAACTCTTTATACTTTACAAATCATGTGATGTGTGCAGGTGCTTTTTGCCTGTGCAGAGGCACTTTATGCTCATGGCTACAGTAACGAAGCCTGTCGGCTGGCTGTTGATCTAGCGAGAGATCTCCTGGCCAACCCTCCTGACCTCAAGGTGGAGCAACCGCAGACGAAGGTAATGCAAAGGTTATGAAACGCCTCTTTTTAAAATAAGAAATAAATCCAACGTCTGTACTCTGTTTGTTTTAAACCTTTCAAACATTTCTTGCCTTTGACAGGGTAAGAAGAGTAAGGTGTCGACCACCAGACAGACGCAAGTGGCCACCAAAACTCTCTCAAAGGCAGCCTTCCTGCTGACAGTTCTGAGTGAGAGATTGGAGTTCCACAACCTGGCTTTTAGCACTGGCATGTTTTCCTTGGAGCTCCAGAGACATCCAGCCTCCACCAAGGCCCTGGAGGTTCTTAACACTCTACCATATCTTCCATAAACTAAGCTGTTTTGTCTGTCCCTAGGTACTTTGATTAACAGTGTTTTTTTTGGGGACAGTCTGTCCCGTCTGTACCGTAGCACAAAATAAACACTGAATGAGGTGTGGAATTTTCCACAAGCAAGTTACATTTTTAATGTGGTCACTGGTAAGGACCAGGTCTTTACATTTACATAGCACATTTTGGTCCTTTTTATTTTGTATCATCTGTATATACTGTTTATATAATACTGTGAAAAAGTCTCAGGAAACCATTTGTTTTGTTTTTACATTGGTAAATTTGGTACATTTTGTACTCTGGGTACTCAGGTTTCCTCCCACAGTCCAAAGACATGCGTGTCACTAAATTGAGAGAGTGAGAGAGAGAGAGTGAGAGAGAGAGAGTGAGAGAGAGAGAGTGAGAGAGAGAGAGTGAGAGAGAGAGAGTGAGAGGGAGTCAGATAAAGATTACGAGAGAGAGTGAGAGAGTCAGACAGAGAGAGTGCGAGAGAGAGTGAGAGTGAGACAAAGTGAGAGAGAGACAGTGTGAGAGAGACAAACGGAGTGAGACAGGGAGAAAGTGAGACAGGGAGAGAGTGAGAGAGCTGCTGGCATGGATTTAAGTTACATGCCTGGTTTCTCTTTTTAATCCTTCCCCAAAAAACAGCGAATGTTGAGTGAAGCATAAAGTTGAGCCGTGGCAGGTCCGCTCCACTCTTCCCCCAGCTCCAGAACACAAGAGTAACACTAGGGCATTGTTCCTCATTTCCTGCAACCCTCTCCAGGATCAGAAGTCCTCACTCACCCTTTCTGGACCCCACACTTGCATCCCTACCTCCAGCAAATTAATGCCACACTCTGTGGCCCTTTTATTGCATTCCAGAGTGTATTTCAGAACCGCCAGGGCTTTCTGTGTCGTGGACAATCCCTTATAGCTGAAGGACTGGGTGAATTAAATAAGCACATGCTGGCTCCTCCAACACGTCTGTGCTTTATCTGTATCACATCCTGTATCACAGTGTTGTACACCAGTATCAAAATAAATATCTGTACTGTTATGAAATACAGGTACTTCCTGATTTCTGTTATAATATATATTTGGATGCATTAAGATGAATTCACTGTACGTTGAATTTATAAAACCAAGAAGTTTAATATATACTGTTTATACTGTATATCTGTCTAGTCTACCTTTTGAAAATCCGAACAAATTCAGAGTAGAGTTTACTTATAGAGCGTGGATTTGTGTTATCAGATTTCCTTTGTAAAATCATAACACAGGGAGTAAGTGTACTGTAAAGTTTTCTTGTTGTTGTTTTTTTTCATAGAGTGTTATTTTGATGACTAAGAGGCTAATTTCGTACACTAAGTACTGTCATTAAAGTTTCTGTACGGTGGCATTTGTCAGATCTAAAACCGGTGGCATGCCAGAGATTACTGGAATGTACATAATAAACCACGCCTTGGACTTGGACTGATGCCAAAGCTTATATAGCAATAACCATCCTTTAAATGTGTGCAGTCTGGTTACTGGTTCTACATTGTCCTTTTTTGCCGATTCTGCAATTTGAAGCAAGTATAAACAAGTGCTAGGCAGGATGTATTTGTAAAGTAGACAGTGACATATTAGAGGGGCTCCAAGGCTTTGGCATGACCTAGGATTATGCTGTTAAATAGTTCCAACCACGATTCATTGGCTTACCCTTTACAAGAAACCCACAAACTCAGATCGGTCGTAAAGAAACAGCTTGGACGTCAACGTGTCTTTCATGTAGCAGACACAATGAACAAATTGGCGATACCTCGGTTCATGTTTGCATCGTCCAAATCGTTATGACCTTAAAAGTAACTGCAAAGCTGGTAAAAAGAAAAAGCAAAAAAAAAAACGAGCCCCAGTTCCCGTCAGGGAGCCCCCCGACCTACACAAAGTAGACCAAAGGGCTTTTATTAAGCATCCACTCCCAGATCCAAGCTTTAAACATCATGACATGATCCGTGAACAAACCTGGATTCGGATCCCTCTGCTCTACATGTTGAAGGAGAAAAGCCCCTCGTTAGCCGCCTGATTCGTGCTGGCTAAATGGTGCACCGTCGTGAGGCCTGAACAAGCTTTCACCCCGCGTGCCCCGCTCCGTCATGCTCTGGAGGCGCCCGCTAAAGAATCATTAAGAGCAAACTTCGACCGTGACGCTCAACAATCTCGAACTCGAGCCTCCAAATTGCATGCAGGCCTCCATTCTAGATCATTTGCAGAGATTTAGAATTAGGGACCATGGGGAAAGGAAAGTGGATCAAGACGGAACAAGAAGGAGGTTGAGGGAGAGGAGGCTTTGCCTCAGACCGGGGTCATTTAAACTCGCACCTGGGGAACATGCATCTCTTTAGCCGGATCAGAAAGTTTGAGCTGGACGTGTTCTGCCCTAGAGTGTCCCTGTTTCTTTCTGACTGAAAGGGTTAAGAATGGTATTCAGACCGGCCAAGACTTATGGGCTTCCTTCCTCCTTTTATAGGTTGCCTTGTTATCCATCCCTCGGGTCTTGTTCAGACCACTGTTTGGGATTTCCCCAATCCAGCTTTGTTCTTTAATCTCCAAGTTTACAAATACTTATAGATTCTTTAAACACTTTGGAACATTACGTCCACAGCTGTTTGCTCTCTTCGTTAGAAAGCTCCATCAGAGCATCTGACAAATCCATAAATGTAAATATAGTGTGTCGCTGTAAATCGCACGAACTACTGTCAACTACCCCGAGGAGTCAAAAACGGGCGCAGACGGCCTAAAGGAGAGAAAGGCAGTTTGGAATCAGCCTCTGGGCGACAGTTTAAACTCTTGCTGGCTCTGTGGTTCCCTGTCCAGGGAGCTGTTGTTCTCCAGGACAGATGCCATGTGAATATAAAACTGAACGGGAGTGCCTTTACAGAGTGAGATTGGAAGAAAGCAAAACAGTGAAATTAATCATGATTGACAACGCTAAATTATTTTTATTTAAATAATAGATTCAAATAATATTACTCAGTTAAAGAGTGAGTGTTACATGATGCAGTAGGTCTGGTTTGTTTACTAATCTAACATTCAGTAACTTTTAAAGTTAAAGTAATGAGACTGACTGCAAATTAAATCCCAAGATGAATCCCGAATGTGAAAGACCTGAACTGGGACTGTGGTAGCCTAGCGGTTAAGGTACCTAATGGTCCAGGGTTCAAATCCCCCCTCCGCCAAAGCTGCCACAGTTGGGTCCTTAAGCAAGGCCCTTAACCTAAGATTGCTTGAATTGTAAGACTGTATAAGTCGCTCTGTATAAGGGCGACTGCTAAATAATGTAAACTTATTTCATATAGATCACTGTAATCCTGTAGGGAGCAGAACGGCTGAGTAGGGAGCATGAGAAGAGCCTTTTCCTGTATAATTAACAATCTATCTATCTAACTATGTTATTCAAATTTAAGGGAGATCTGATGGGGGTTATTGCTTAATGATTTGACATTTTCCTTTCACATAGTGTTCAAGTGCCTTATGTTCATTGTTGTTCAGCCTAACAACAAGAAGGTCCCGGGTTCAATCCCAGGGTGGAGCGTCCTGGGTCCTCCCCGTGTCTGTGTGGGTTTACTCCGGGTACTCCGGTTTCCTCTCACAGTCCAAAGACATGCTTGTTAGGTTAATTGGTGTCTCTAAAGTAGCCCTTAGTGTGTGAATGTGTGTGTGCCCTATGATGGATTGGTGTCCCATATGTGTTGTTCCTGCCCTTGTGCCCAGAGTTGCGGGTGGGCACTGGCTTGATTAAGCGGAGATAATGGGTGGATGAATGAATAAGCTGAAACCCAAATTTTTTACAGACGTCCAACTCAGGTCCTTGACAGACGTTCAGACAGTGAACCTATTTTCTGCAACAGTGGTCCTGGACTGACCGACGTGATACGGACGTCCTGGTGATGTCGTGTGTTTGCTTGTTTTTTTTTTTTTTTTAGGGTTAAATCTGTAAATAGCGATGATGCAACACGCTGGTGGTCCACCCACCTGTTCCCAATTGCTCTTGTGATCATAATTAGCCTCCCAGCATGCAGTCTGGTTGGAATGCAGAGAGCTTGTGTTTGTGCTTCTCTAGCTCCGGCTCTACTAATTTAATTTCTAGTGCTAATCATTAGACGAGGCTTGATAAAAAGATGCTGGAGGTCTTCGCCTTTAGACGTGGTGTTTATTCGGTAAATTGGCTTGTTATTTGATAGAATTAGATTGGATTGGGGAGAGAAAAGCTCTGAGGCTATACACAGGGGGTTGTGTTGCAAACATAAACTATGGTTTTGTTTTCTTCAAAGGCTCACTGTGTTCGTAGTCGACACTTTTTCTGCACGGCTGACCTTTAATCAGGAATCGGGGGGTGATTCGTTAGGGTTTCTACACCCGGACGCTGATTGATTAAAGCGTTTGAGCAGAATCATTAAACACTAATAAGCTGTTTACCATCAGAAGAGACAAATATGCTCCAGACTGAAGTGAAAACAATGACTGCTCTTGATGAATTCACTAAAGCAATGATACATTTAAGTTTCACCCTGGGGCTATTACATCAATTTGTGAATCGTTGTTTACGTTGTTGCACGGCTCATGGTTTTTATAAATAGCAGATTTTGAGTGGCACAAATGACACAAAATAATAATAAATTCAAAAAAAGCCAAGCCGCCGGGTCAAATAATGGAACAAATAGAATAACTGATGATACCTGTTTTTTTTTTTTTTAGATTAAAAAATGCAGAGGAAATTCCCAATTCTGTTATGGCGTTTCAATAGTTTATCGCTAATAATTCCAGGAAGGACGGAATACAAAATATTAAAATATGGTGGCACCGTAATTTTAGATTTACATTTACATGTTAAAAAATTCCTATTTAAAACAAACTACCAAAAAGCTCAGAAAAGTGACTTACATTCTTACAAACTATACAATCCAAGTTCCATTCTAGGATAAGAGCCTTGCTCTGGGGCCCAACAGTAGGGCCCAAGATCTGGTAAATATAACTTTAATTAATAGCCTTTTTATAAAATTTATTTAAAAAAAAAATTTAAAAACATATATATATGTATTTATTTTATTATATTATAGTTAGTGCACAATAGTAGGGGCATAATTTCTAATTATTTTTTTTTATTTTAGTTTAATAGTTAGAAATATATGACTTATCAGTTTTAGTCCTTAAATACCATAATAAATGTTGTTGTTTTCATTATTATTGTTATTGCAGTGTTCATATTTACTGCAGCATTCACAAATCCACTTATAACGGCTACATCATATGTTTTTTAAGTTATTATTTTAAATCATTTTTTATATTACACTTGATTTAGGTAACAGAACTCTAGATCCTTCGCCAAAATAACACACTGGACATCTGTTTGTTGGTGGTGTTGTTGTTGTTTTTTCTTTAATTTATTAGTTTATTTGACTCGCTGTGATGCAACCATCATATAAGGAGAGTAAAGGGTCCGGTAGCTGCAACATGGGAACCTGGACCACAATAAGCCCCTGGTGGATGTTCCATTATTGTGATCTGTGGGCTTCCCCTGCTAAAGTCACACACACACACACACACACAGCATCGTTACTCATGTTGCAGGGCTGGAGGTTCCTGATAAGCACTGGGTATTTTTATGTGATGGCTACTCCAGCTAGTGGGGCACACGTAACACCGACTCGGTTCAAATATCTTTTGCCGCAGACATTAATTGTTTTACACCAGAGTCTCCCATCAGACTTTGCAGCGGGTCAAGAGTCGAGGCATCAGGGTTAAACTTTGAGGGTGACATTCTGGCTCATAAATGATAAAGCACTTTCACTCACACAATAAAAGTACTGTGTTCCTTTTAGTTCGTGGATGGTGCACAAAGAACTGAATTATTACAGTCACTTTGATTTATTTGTCCTAAAAGCAATTACATGTGGCTTTTTGTACTTTGTGTACCCTCTATAAACCACTATTTGTTGTACCATCACTAAGAGTTGACTTTTAGACTGCTGGTGTGATGATATTTTATTATTATTTACCACAATATATATTAAATAATTTTACTATTAATATTAGACCCAATAATATTAAGTAATTATACAATTAATATTACAACAATAAATGTCAAATCATTTTACTATTCAAATTACAACAATACTGTATTATTAATAATAATAATAATATTAATATTCATAATAATAAATAAGTCATCAATAATAATAATTAACAATAATTATTTTTTAAAATAAATAAATAATTAACAATTAATATTATTATTATTATTATTATTACTATTGTTGTTATATTACTAGTATTAATAATAACAATATTTAATAATGGTATAATAACAACAACAATAATAATAATAATAATTATTATTATTATTATTATTATAATTATTATTGTATTAGTAGTATTAATAATAACAATATATAATGGTATAATAATAACAAAAACAATAATAATAATGCTAATAATAATTATTATTAATTATTACTGATATAATAATAATTATTATTATTATTATTGTAATTATTATTATTATTATAGTATAATAATTATAATAAAAATAATATTAATAATAATACATAACTAAAACACTGAAAACAATAAACTTCAGTTTTGAACTAATTTTAAAATAATAATAATAATAATTATTATTATTATTATTTTATTATTATAAAATAATATATATCATATATACCACATTTAAAAATGAACTAGCCCTTAATAAAAAATCCCCTTATTTTTGTGAGCAGATTTAGAATTAAAAAACACATAGTTATAATACAACATTTTAACCTCAGATTCAAAGACCTGGATTTGAGTCCCCATGTGGCCACTACCTTTTAGAGTTTGCATGTTCTCTCTGTACCTGCACAGGTTTTCCTCTGAACTTATTGGGATCAGTATCAGGGATCAGTATTGGGAAGCACTGCTCTACTGCCTGGGTTTGACCTACTGCTTTCATCCCATCTCTAGCAATGAGGTTTGAATCACCGGCATCCAAAGTCCGGCGGGGATTTCCAGCAGGGGTCAAAACAGAGGTGCTTAGTTGGTAGAGAACTTATCCCCAATGCTGACAGAGACTCTATTTCAAAGAGAGGCCTGTTTTTGAAGGAGCTGTGTTTCGATCATGTTGTTAACATTGTGAAATCCAGGATGTCATGGAATTTTGACATCACAAGTCAAGCTGCAGTTAGCCAGTATCAGTTGGAACGTTTTTGGTCTTTGTTGGACATAGGGTCAGGGTCGGTTGTGCAGCTGTCATGTATGGCTGACTTTAGGTATCGGTGATGAAAAGGCCTGATACAAATGGGCTTTAGCAGTGTTATTTAAGACTCTGTCTATAGTGGTGTCAATGTTCAGGAGTGACTTTTTCACCAGACATCGAGTAGCTGTAGGTTATTATCACTCTGTATTTTCATTTTCTTGATTGTGCAGATTTAATTTAACATCCAATCTCACATTGTATTCGCTGCCAGGCAGGTGGCAGCCAAAGATGACGCAAACGCCTGGATAATTTAGGAGTGCTTGATATTTGCTTGCTTTCAAGTCAAAATAGTCCATTAGGCCCGTTCGGGTTTGTTCAGTTCAGAGTCGTTACCTTGCAAAATCGAAACTGACCACAGATGCTTTATTTTGAGGTTTGTGAATGCTTCATGTTTTAATCATTCCTTGGCTCAGTTTTGTTTCTTCGCATCAGCATGCGGAAGCCAAAAGCCATTGGCAGGTGGGGAGCCACAAGGGCGGCGGTAATTAATCAGACCTGAACGTGGTCGATATAAAAAACCATAGAGTACAAATGGACAGCACTATTCAGACATCCTAAGAGTATTCACACGAGTCTTTAGTCACACTTTGTTTAGACCCTAATTGGAGTGTTTATATTTCAAAAGTGTAACCAAATGTGAATGAGAATGTGATGTAGGAGTGATGCAACAGTCATAAAATCCTGTTACAGTTTACTTACTGTTACTCTACTGGCGACCCTGTTTGCCCCGTTTCCCGGAGTCGCCTTTAATATGGAATGCACTATGATAGCTCCTTTGAAATTCATAGACTCGGGAATCTTTTGATCTCTTCTAGATCTGCTGTGACCTTTTTGTTCCTTTTTGAGATGTCAATGCCCTCTTAGCTACTACACCACTATAGCTTTATAGTGACATGATGCAGATTACAGGTCTCATTTCAGAAGCTTTAGCCAGCAATGCAAATAATTTTTCATTTTTTTTTGTCTTTTTCAATTTGATTTTCTCCCTGACATGATCGTTTTCTATTTTCTCCCGTTCCATATTATATCCTTTCCTTTTTTTGTCTCTGACCCTTCCTATATCCTTTCGTTTCATTGCTCTTTCATATCTTTCCCCTCTCCTTTTTTTTCCTTAACTTTTTTACCCTGTCTGTATATTCTTTTCTTGTTGCGTTTTACCATTTTTTCTGCTTTCTTTCCCCTTTACTCATGTATTTTAAATTTCTTTTTTTTTACTTTTTTCCTTTCGCCCCTAACTTTCCTTTACATTCCCTTCCTTTGTGTCATTTCATAGTTTGCAATGCGGGGTCTTTGAAATGAGGAACAATTTCCCCAGCAGTCTAAACACAGCTTTTGACAAGTGACACGCCTTTGTTCCTTTGTACAAAGCTACAAACAAAATCAGAATCTGAATCAGACATCATAGACAAGTACACATGTGAGAAAACGTACCGTGGTGTGATTACTAAATGATTAATAAATGTATTAATATGGATTTTCTTAGTGGTACTTTGGATCTGCTGTGGAAATCACTATGGATTCTAAAGTGTGGGTTTAAGCATCAACTATTTTCTTTTCCTTTCCAATTCCTTGCCTTTCATTCCTTTGCCTTCCTTACTTTTCTTTTCCATGCCTTTGTTACCCTGTTCTACCAGTTTCCATATAAGCTTCCATGATCTTATGTTTTATCTCCTTCCCTTTTTAGCTCTCCCCTGGTCTCTTTACCTTCTCTCTTTCCATTTCCTTCTCAATCTTTCCCCAGGATTTTTCCTCTCTACTTCCCCTTTGTTTTTTCCACACCCATGACTTTACTCCCTGAGCGTGAGAGTGGCAAATTGCCTTAGATCAAGCATCAGGTAACCACAGTGTTATCAATCTCACACCAGTGCTGTCAATCTTCCTGGTCTCACCTCAATGTTTTCTCTCTTCTCTCTCTCTCTCTCCTCTCTCTCTCTCTCTCTCTCCTCTCTCTCCTCTCTCTCTTCTCTCTCTTCTCTCTCTCCTCTCTCTCCTCTCTTCTCTCTCTTTTCTCTCTCTTTTCTCTCTCTTTTCTCTCTCTCTCTCTCTCTCTCTCTCTCTCTCTCTCTCTCT
>JAUZSU010038010.1:0-10198 GCA_034780255.1 Parotocinclus maculicauda
GACCTGCCCAGGCCAGAACCAACGGCACCGATGCAACACACATCCGCAGTTCCTCCGGGAGCTGCATTTTCTAGTTAACAAATGAAATAAAGTTGATAAGGAAAGAAATATGTGAAATATCTAGTGTTCATACTATAAAACTTGCTGCAGTTTCTTTTAATTTCATTATTTTATTTTTTTCTGATTAGGGGTTGTATATAAAGGGCATGTATTTTGTGTTTTCCAGGTCAGGTGACCGCACAGGCCTTTGCCTTTGCATTTATCGCTGATACCTGTGTGGTGGGCTTTCTTCTGGTCTCAGCCTTTCTTTTTTTCCATATGGTGCTGATGTTGAGAGGGCAGACAACCAGAGAATGGTACTCGTCCCGCCGGCCCTACAGTCTTGGAATACTCGCCAACATCCGTGAGTGCATGGGTAAGCTCTGGTACCTGTGCTGGCTCTGTCCTATTATCCCCTCTCCTCTGCCCGGCGATGGCATCAACTTTAAGGTCACCAGCTCTCTTGAGTCAAAGAAATAAATGCTCTGCAGAAAGAAAACAGCATTTTGTACATTTGGTGAAGCTGTTTTTTTTTTTATTTATTTATACCGATCAGTCGTAACATTAAAACCACCTGCATAATATTGTGTAGACTCCCCTTGTGCCAACAAGTCCCTGACCCGTCAATGCATGGACTCCACAAGAACTGTCCTGTGATATCTGTCAACAAAACATCCTTTATGTCCTGTATGTTGTGAGACGGGCCTCTGTGGATCTGACGTTTGTCCAGCACATCCCACAGATGGGATTGAGATCTGGGTAATTTTGAGGCCAAGTTAACAAATCAACCTTGTACCATTTGTCATGTTCTTCAAACAATTCCAGAGCAATTTTCACAGTGTGGCAGGTCACGTTGGTTAGGGAATGCCGTTGGTGTGAAGGGGTGAACTGGGTCTGCAAAAGTTGTGATATGTGTCAAAAGTATCCAAATCTTTACATTGACAATGTTATTCACTTCAATTCACAGTGGTTTTAAGGTTATGGCTGATCTCCAGCTTTATCTTTAGGGGTATAGGTTACCCGCAGTCTATCTACAATCCATCTGATTGTGCACGACACTATTAATGTGAAGCCAGAATATAGCAGATATGTGCATGATAATGTCATTCAGACGTGAGCTAAGACAGCACTGAAACAATGACAACTTTACCAGCTATACGTGATAAATTACCAGCTATCTTTGCATCTTGGGTACCAGCATGAAATTCAAAATTTTATTTTTTATTAAGTTGCCTAATGACTGTAAAAGGGGAAAGGATTTATTTTGGGCATTAATGGGAGTATTGTGTATGGTTATTTATAGTAATGTGGATGTTACATTTATGCATTTATATTATTATTCTAGAACAACTTATTATAGTATAAACCAAATGGATGCTATTGTAACATGACTTTTACTTGGATGCACTCTTTTTTATTTTGTGTGTTAGGTTTTATATATTTAATTGTCATTGATGTGCCAAATATCATGGTGAAATCTGTATGCCAAGGCAACTAAATTTTCTGGGTTAATAAAAACTTTATACAGCATTCAGACGAAGTGTACATGTGGTTGATCTATGGGAAAGAGTTATTTTTTTTATTAAAGATAAATTAAAATTTATTTTATTATTATGTTTTTAATATTTTACACTGCTCACAAAAAAATAGGGGATACTTCCAAATGAATATGAAGAGGATCCCACAAGAACTGCTGGACAATCTGATCCTGGCCATACCCCATCACTGTCAGTATGTTTTGGCAGTCTTGGGTGATCATACACCCTACTGAACAGTTAATCTTGGGTACTCCCATCCAGTTTCACATGCTAATGTTCATCCCATGAATATGTCACTTGCTACTCAATCACCATGAGTTCGCATCTCAGTTCCTCTCAATTTTCTTTTAATTAGTTTTTCTAAAAATCTTGTTTACTGAAATGAAATCAAATGCTTCTTTTTTTAATCTCTTCATATTCCTTTTAAAATATTCCCTAATTTTTAGCAGTGTATTTACTTGCAGGTAGTGGCATGGTGTCTCAGTGGGTAGCACTGGTTCGAGCTGACAGAAAGGTCATGGTAACTCAGATGACCATTTTGTACCATAAAAGTGAGCAGAAAAGTATCTCAAAATGGGCAATGGACAGATGGACTACATAGCTGAAGACAACATCAGGCTCCAGTCAGCCAAGAATAGAAAGTTAAGGCTGCAGTGGGCACAGCCTCACCAAAATTGGACAATTCCAGCTGAGGTCTGGAAAATGTAGCCTGGTTTGACAAATGTAACCTGGTTTCTTGAGTTCTACTGACACACAGATGGTAGTTCAGAATTTGGTGAGTTGTTGCCTGTGGATGTTATGAAGTGTTGTTGGGACCAGTTTATTTTCCAAAATTCTGGCCTGTTAGTACCAGTCAATCATGGCATTAATGCCAAAGCCTGCAATGAGTATTGTTGTTGTGTGCTTGCCATTATTACTACAACTACCCTTTTAATATCTGCTTCCAGCATAATAATGTGCCATTGTCAAGTAGCAAATTTTTTTCAAACTGGTTTATTGAACATTGCTTAAATTACCTTCGACATGGTCATTATTGACCACAGAATCATTCTTTTTATTACATTAAGTTAAACTCCACTTTCAACTTGTTTTCTGAGCTGAGGAGGACCTGGAATCTGGATTGTGACTTGTTGAAAGCAACACTACACTGTTTTATTTTTTTTAAAACAGCACTTTTATTTTCGATTATTTTATTTTACTAGCAAGGCAATTCACCAGCTGACCATAATAAACCAACATTTGCTGGCTTCTGCCATATGTCACCGAGCATTATAAGTCTGACTGCTGTAATCCCTTCTATAACACAGAAAAGACAGAAAATCTTGTGCCTGCAAGATCATATAAGCTCTATGTTGGTCCAAGCTATTTAATGAGAGGTAATGCGGTCTGGTGTTTTATCTGATAACTTATGCAGTCTTGCTGTAAGTGGAAAGTTGGTGGACTACCATACCTTGTTTCAAAACACAGCCTATGCTGGTTTTGCTATGGTATATGCTGTTTGCTAAGGTCATGTAACTACAGTGTGATATGCAAGGTTGCCAGTTTTTATGACTCCTGATAATCATTGCCATGATTTTTGCCATTAACTTTCTTTATCATGGTTGCTAATCCAATAATTGTATGCATGTAACAATATTGCCTTGATTTTGGACTGCATTTATGCACAAATAGAAATCAAGTTTTACATACAGGATTAGTTTTATAGTGAGATCACGATTGTAACAGCCTGATGAACTATTACGTCCATCCCTTTAACACATGCCAGGTATGGGTGTGTCTAAAATATACACAAGTAATCGATAGAATATTAAACAGACAAAGATTATTTATCATTTACGCCATTTTGTGCATGTGAATAGTAAATATACTTACTCGAGCTTGTTCTTAAAAGGGTGAAATTCCGTTACAATCGTCCCATGTTCCAACTGTTCCTTTTTCCTAGTCTTATGGTATGTATGCTAATGAAGTTGCTTAATTGTGAAATTAAAGTCTATAATTCTGTAAAGTGTTTGTGTTAAATAACGATGACAGTGCAACCAGTGGATTAATAAACAGACTCTTAGATTTGATACTCGATGTGAAGCTGGGCTTTGATTTACGGCACTGAATGTAAACGAAGGCAATGTTGTCATTTTGCTCGGTGCTCCTCCATGAGGGCGCACTAGTGGACTTCTGATTGGGGAAACACCCTCAAGCGTCGAAGCCAGCAGACTGTGTAGGAGCTTTGAGGATAGAAGCGGTGCAATCACGGTTCTTATGGTCTTCTATAGAAGATTTTATTCCGAATTTATTCCGCCAATACGTTGAATCCTTGTTTATCTGAACCTACATTATTTCGTTGCATTTCGAATTCGATTCTTCCGGAATCATTATTCATGCCGCTTAATATTGAAACGAGGATCGTGATTAAAACGAAAATGACGAATAACGTTACATAGAATTGCGCCGTCGTATATGTATCCTGAAATTAAAAGACTGGAAGAAGGGAGCTTTCTGTTTCTAATCGCCATGTTTTGAGGCGTATAGGGTACGAGCGGAGTGATGAAGGCGTTGGTGATGAGAAGGTTCATCGGGCGGCTATGTGTCTGCGCTGGACTCCTCGCCCTCAGCTACCTCCTTCACCTAACAGGTGCTTCATTTTGAGACTATATTTCTATTAGGCTTCTTAAAAAATATATATGTTCAAATTACATACAGCAACAATAATAAATCAGTCTCTCAGAGAGTAGAATTGCTGAATGTTAAGACAATTTACCAGTCTTGTACACGGGAAATGTGCATTCCCTGAGAACTACTTAGTGCCTTATTAATTTGTATTAAACAATTACTTACTGTAGTCATGTAGATTCAACAAGGTGCTTGGAACATTTCAAATCTGCTCCATATTGATATGGCAGCATCACACATTTGCTGGAGATTTGTCAGAGCTCTGCACATCCATGATTTGACTTTCCCATTCCACCACATCCCAAAGGTGCTCTAATGGATTGACATCTGTTAACTGTGAAGGCCACTTGAGTACAGTGAACTCACTGACATGCTCAAGAAACCGGATTGAGTTGATTTGAGCTTTGTGACATGGTTCGTAGGAGATGGGTACACTGTGGTCATAAATTGATGGACATGGTCAGTAACAATACTCAGGTAGAACCCTGCTTTTATATTGTTTATGACCCTATCATATAAATGTCACAGCAGAAATTGAGTCTTATCCGATTACATGACATTTTTCTTATGTTTTTTTGTCCAATTTTGGCAAACCTAAGAGAACTGTAGCCTCCGATGTCTGTTAGTAGCTGATAGAAGTGTCACTGGTTGTGCATTCAGAGATACTCCTCTCTGTACCTCAGTTGTAATGAAGGATTATTTGAGTTACCCTTGCCTTCCTTATAACTTAAACCTGTTGGCCATTCTCCTCTGACCTCTGGCTTTTTTCCCAGTGAACTCCCACTTACTGTATATATTTTTTAAACAATTATATGTACAGTGGGGAAAAAGTATTTAGTCAACCACTGATTGTGCAAGTTCTCCTACTTAAAAAGGTGAGAGAGGTCTGTAATTTTCATCATAGGGACACTTCAACTATGAGATGAGATACAATCCAGGAAATCAAATTCTAGGATTTTAAAAGAATTTATTTGTAAACTATGGTGGAAAAAAAAGTATTTGGTCACCCACAAACAAGCAAAATATCTGGCTCCCACAGACCTTACCCTTATTTAAGAAGCTCTTCTGTCCTTCATTTGTTACCTGTATAAATGGTACCTGTTTGACCTCGTTATCTGTATAAAACACACCTTACAACAGTCAGACTCCTAACTCAACCATGGCCAAGACCGAAGAGCTGTCGAAGGACACCAGGAAGAAAATTGTAGACCTGCACTGGGCTGGAAAGAGTAAATCTACAATAGGCAAGCAGGTTGGTGTGACTGTGGGAGCAATTGTAAGAAAATGGAAGACAAATAAGACCATTGATAATCTCCCTCGATCTAGGGCCCCACGCAAGATCTCATCCCGTGGAGTCAAAATGATTATGAGAACGGTGAGCAAAAATCCCAGAACTACATGGAGGAAATTGATGAATGACCTGCAGAGAGCTGGGACCAAAGTAACAAAGGCTACCATCAGTAACACACTAGAGGGACTCAAATTCTATAGTGCCAGTGTCCAGCTGCTTAAACCAGTACTTGTCAAGACCAGTCTGTTTGCCATAGAGCATATGGATGATCTAGAAAAGGACTGGGAGAATATCATGTGGTCAGATGAAACCAAAATTAAACTTTTTGCTAAAAACTCGTTGTGTTTGGAGGAGAATTCTGAGTTGCATCTCAAAAACCATACCATACTGTGAAGCATGGGGGAGGAAAATCATGCTTTGGGGCTGTTTCTCTGCAAAGGGGACAGGATGACTGACCTGTGGTAAGGGAAGAATGAATGGGGCCATGTATTCTGAGATTTTTAACCCAAACCTCCTTCTATAAGTGAGAGCATTAAAGATGTAACGTGGCTGGGTCTTCCAGCATGACATTGACTCCAAACACACCTCTCGGGCAATGTAGGAGTGCCTCCGTAAAAAGGATTTCAAGGTCCTGGAGTGGTCTAGCCAGTCTCCAGACCTCAACCCCATTTTTGTGGAGGGAGTTGAAAGTCCGTGTTGCCCAGGGACAGCCCCAAAACATCACTGCCCCAGAGGAAATCTGCTTAGAGAAATGGGCCAAAATATCAACTACAGTGTGTGCAAACCTGGTGAAGACTTAAAGAAAACGTAATTGCCAATAAAGCTTATGTTACAAAGTATTGAGTTGAACTTTTGTTATTAACCTAATACAAATTTTCAACCATAATTTACAAATAAATTCTCTAAAAACCCTGCAATGTGATTTTCTGGATTTTTTTTTTTTTTGGGATTTGGGATTTTGTGTCTCATAGTTTAAGTGTACCCATCATTAAAATTACAGACCTCATTCATCTTTTCGCACAATCAGTGGCTGACTAAATACTTTTTCCCCACTGTAAACTTAAGAGATTAATGTGTAATCTGTGAAAGCAGCTTTCTCTCTTTCAGACACAGTCCAGTTGTGACACACAATTAAATTAAATTAAATTAAATTTTATTTATATAGCGCTTTTTACAACGTAGCATTGTCTCAAAGCAGCTTCACAATATTACACTGTCTCAAAAGGCCAATCCCAAATTGAGCAAGCCTAGGGCGACAGTGGAAAGAAAAAACTTCCTAAAATGGTAGGAACCTTGGGAGGACCAAGACACCTTGGGAGGACCAGATTTTACTGGGAATCACTTGCTGTGCTTGGGCGAGCATTATCCTGCTTAAAAATGCCAGTTAGAGTCACAGGAATTCGACACGTGGCCAAATGATGTACTGCCTGTCATGTGCTATGGCTCTTCAGATTATCACACCAGCAATTAAGGTTAGTGTGGCGCTCCACAGCAAAGGCAGAATGGAAGTGCTCACCACCAACCATTGTCGGATCTCAATCAGAACCTGGATTCAACAATAAAAGACGTTTCCAGTCCATATTAGTCATGATGCACAACTTCAAACAAAGACGATGGTGGCTGGCTGCCAATGGCAGGGCATGTAAATGGCATTGTGAAAGCAGTGGTTTGGGAATAGACAGGGACTAGTGCTTAAACAGGGGATCCAAGATGGCGCCAGTTTGTTTGTTGGCGTGCCGTCGGCTTTTACCCACCCTACAGCTATCTGTTCTGTGGACGTTTATGTTTGTATGTCTCCTTTTCCACCAACTTCCTACAGTACCAGCAATTCAGTTTCAATATGATTGTGAAACCTTGCTCACTATACGATCTGCTATGGACATATATGTTCATAAGACCGGTGGAGGCTGTTTTATTCATCCGCAGTTTTCCACTGTGACTTTACCGTGTATCCGTCGCTTGCCCTGCTGCAATGTGCAGAGAAGAAAGCGCCGGAGAAAGCGCGGAAAGCGAGCCGGTGTGAGAGTAAACATGCACTGTCTTCTTCACACACAAAACCATGCTCACCTGGTTCCTGTCTACCCGGTTCTAACATCTGAGCACCCTGTGAACCTGAGAGTGCCAGCTAAAAAGAAAAGAGGCGTCCAGCTACAGAACCTACGACCGCTTCGACGCACACCTTGGGCAGTCGGTAAATGTGCTTCAACAGTGAAAATGGCCTTGACTAAAGTAAGGTCAATCTCGAATAAGTCCTTTATTTTAAATGACTTTTTTACATCTCAAGAACTGGACTTTCTATTTTTAGTTGAAACGTGGCTTCGAGCTGATGAACTGAGTGTGTTCTCAGATTTGTGCCCTCCAGGCTGTAGCTTCCTAAACTCTCCGCGGATGACTGGACGAGGGGGAGGGCTTGCAGTCGTCTTTAGAAATGGGTTGAAATGCACTGCACTCGCTACTGAAGCCTTTTCTAGTTTTGAATTGCTTATTTTTAAAGTTGAACATATGGTCTCACTGCTTATTATCTTAGTCTACAGACCACCTAGAACTAATAAGGACTTTATTAAAGAATTTTCAGAACTTTTATCCTCAGTAATGGTGATGTCTGACCGGGTACTGATTGTAGGGGATTTTAACATTCATGTGTGTTGCCCTTATAAGCCTATGGTCAATGAGTTTAATCATCTGTTGAACTCTTTTGATTTTATTCAACATGTAAATGGCCCTACTCATGAACATGGGCATACTCTTGATCTTGTACTATCTCATGGGTTTAATGTAGATAATGTGAAAACATTAGAAACTGCATTTTCAGATCATATGCCTGTTATGTTCAACTCTCTGCTTGCTTTACAACCTCTGACCAACAAAGCCCCAAAACATCTTACCAGAAAGTTTGACCCTGCTACAGCTACTCAGTTTACAGTTATGTACAATAACTCTTCCTTTACCACTGTTTCTCAGTTGGATATAGAGCATCTAACTGCTTCTTTTCAGTCTTCCTGTACAGCAGTGCTGGATTTGGCTGCTCCTGTTAGAGTGACTCATCCCAGTTTTAAATCTAGACCTTGGTTGAATGATTCTGTTAGGATGGCTAGGAAGGAATGCAGGAAAGCTGAGCGCAAATGGAAGAAGGATAGGCTTCTAGTTTCATTTGAGATTCTTAAATCAACATTGTTTAGATTTAAAAAATTTGTCAGATCTGCTAAAGCAAAATATTTTTCAGAAATTATTTCAAAAAACCAACATAAGCCTAAATTTCTGTTTAATACAATCAATTCAGTACTCAATCCTGTTCCATGTATTGGTCCTGAAGCATCTTTAAAAACCTGTGAGACTTTTCTGGATTTCTTTCTGGTCAAGGTTGAAAATATTAAGGCTAATATTTCAACTTCTGTGATTAGGCCTGTTGCCTATAAGCTGGGTATTCCAACATTACAGAAATTTGACCCAAATTATTTGTCTCAGTTGGCTGATATTGTTTCTCACATGAAGTGTTCTAGCTCTGCTGTTGATGTTCTTCCATCTTGTTTTTTTAAGGAAATCTTTGATACAATTGGCCCAGATGTTTTGTTAATTATAAATGCAAGCTTAGCCTCTGGCTTAGTCCCTGCTTGTTTTAAACATGCAGTTGTTCAGCCTCTCTTAAAGAAGCATAATATGGATACAGGGGTTTTGAGTAACTACCGGCCCATATCCAAATTATCATTTCTGGCTAAAGTTTTAGAAAAAGTTGTTTTAACTCAACTAAAATCTTTCATCGACAGCCATAATATTTACGAGACTTTTCAGTCTGGCTTTAGGGCATTTCATAGTACTGAGTCCGCTCTTTTAAAAGTTAGTAATGACCTTTTACATAATGCTGATTCTGGGGATTGTTCAGTTCTGGTTTTGCTGGACTTGAGTGCTGCATTTGATACTGTTGACCATGATTTACTCATCGAGCACCTGGAATACTGTGTTGGAATCAAGAGCGTGGCTCTTAATTGGTTTATTTCATACATTAAACAAAGGACCTTCTCAGTTAACATTGGCAAATACTTCTCGGCTTCCTCTACTGTGACATCTGGGGTTCCACAAGGATCAATTTTAGGCCCTGTTCTTTTTTCATTATACATACTTCCCCTTAGTCAAATCATTCGTAAGCATGGTGTCTCATTTCATTGTTATGCAGATGATTTACAACTATACTTACCTTTGAAGCCTGGGAATCATCACGCTCTAAGTAGACTCAATGAGTGCATCATGGATATTAAAAATTGGATGACTCAAAGCTTTCTTCAACTGAATGACAGTAAAACAGAGGTTATTCTGTTTGGGCCTCCGTCATTAACCATTAGTCTAAAGGAAAGCCTAGGCCCTTAAAACCCTTCTTAACTGCACAGGCTAAAAACCTTGGGGTCATTTTCGATTCTGATTTCAAATTTGAAAAGCAAGTAAATGCAGTAGTCAAGGGCAGCTTCTTCCAGCTGAGAACAATCTCCAAATTAAAGTCATTTTTAAATACTTCAGACCTTGAAAAAGTCATTCATGCTTTTGTTACATCTAGATTGGATTACTGTAATGCACTGTATTTTGGAATTAGTGATGCATCTCTTTCACGCTTACAGCTAGTTCAAAATAGTGCAGCCAGATTATTAAATGGCTCCAAAAAAAGAGAGCACAT
>JAUZSU010038021.1:0-10198 GCA_034780255.1 Parotocinclus maculicauda
GGAGTAAACCCACGCAGACACAGGGAGGACATGCAGACTCCACACAGAAAGGACCCAGGCCGCTCCACCCTGGGATTTAACCCAGGTCCTTCTTGTTGTGAGGCAGCGGTACTACCCACCACATATTCTCTAACAATATTTATCACAATTGTGGTGCTACCTCATAAAAAGAGTTTGCATTTACAAGCAATAAATGGGGAAAATTAAACAAATAATATAATAGATTTCAGCAACTAACATGTTTAATATTTTTACTGTAAATAGTAATAAGTTTGTCAGATAAGGTACTGGAGTATATTGTTGTATAGTTATTGATATACTGATTATATTTATTGATATTGCTTTGTCATATCAATCAAGAGAACTTTTATTATTTTACTAGTAGTTATCTAGTCACAACTTCAATACACAGCCAGACCATTTTATCCAAAGGCATTTCAATCTGGAAAATACCTTTTATAAAGCGAGTCTTATTTCCATTATGTTTAGAGGGAAATCCTCTACATTCAAAACCCAATCTATAATAATTACTTTCTATCTAATGCCTAAAAGATTTTGCATTCTTCATCACACAGTAGTACTTTAGTAGAAAGTAAAGGGTGTAGCTAGAGGTAGAAGCAATTCAAAATGTAGTGTACTTTTGTTTTCTTTGTCCATTTTCTTTATAGCAGGTTACTACTGTCGTTCTGATAGCAGGTTAAAGTTGAAAATATCCTATATGTTATAGTGAGAATTTGGATAAAGGGAGCTCAGATAAAAAAATGTTTTACAGTCTGTTAACAATGTACAGTACTTTGACTTCATTGTTAATCAAGCATTGTCAATCTTCAGTGGCATGTAGCATTACAAAACAAAATTAGTATACTAAGGACAGGTGTCTTTATGTCTTGAAGTGAATGGTAAAATCAGAACAGTAATCCATTGCCACATTGTCCTGATGTATAATATCACACTCTAGCCTGTATGTAATGTAGTGATCATTAAGACAGAAAAACAGGCCACCTGCTGACCCGAGACCGGAAAGGGAAGAGAATACACATGGAAAACAGACTAATAGGTCATGAAGGAAATGGTTAAGCAGGAATCTGAAAGAGTTTAAGCTATGATACACACCAAACTGAGTAAAGAATAGAATTTACACAACTGTCCACATATCCCAAATGCTATAAATGGGACAAAGAACATTTGATTTAATACATTTATTTCTTTAGTTTGAACTGCAGCTATGGGATGAATGTTAAAGGTTTAGAGACATCCAACAACACGGGAATTTTGGGTTACCTTTTTACCCTTAATTTACTTGGGGTTCACCTTTGCTGCTATAAAATCCTCCACTCTTTTGTGAAAGCCTTTTGTGTACCTTGGCTGGTTTAAACCTGTTGTGCACAGCTGATTCCCAAGGTTTGTTCTAATGTTCTCCTATTCTTAGTTTCTGAGCTGGTGGTGTTTGTATTTTATTTCCTAGAGCAGTTTGTTCACTCTCTCTTAACAGTGTGCTAGCTTGATTTGTGGCACTTGCACGCTGTATGCATTCAGTGCACATGCACATTAGGGTATACTTCCTGGCCAGTTTTTTGCAAAGTGAGTGACATACTCAATAATAGTAGCTCATTAAAATGACAATTCCAAGAATTACCCGTAGACTATACATATCGCACACCCTATAGGCTAATAGAGCTATATATGGTATGTAGGGAATAGTTATTATGGGACAATTTAAATATACCCCCAGATTACAGATAACTAACCTTTTTAAACAATGTTAAAAAGATATCAACATTAACATTTCTAAATATATTTCCATCCTTGCCACTGTTGCTCATTAGGGACAATAGAATCCAATTTGTGACACTTGTTCATGCATCAATTGTAAAGCTGCTTTGTGACAATGCCTATTGTAAAAAGCGCTATACAAATAAAACTGAATTGAATTGAATTCCTTATTTGTAACAATAGCCTCCTAGCACCACTGCAAATCTAAAGGCGTAAATGTCATACGTCTTTGTTGAGGCCAGACTTTTTTAATTGCTTGTTTCTTGGATGTACCTCCTTAAGAATCTACTGAGGAAGGAGGAAAAAAATTAAAATAAATCTTTATTTTTCAGAACTTTTCAATTTCTCGAGGACTATGTGGAATTAATACAAGGAAGGAGGAAGAAATAAAAATAGCTTTTTATTTTAAAATAAAATGTATTTAACCTACAATTAAACTAAAGTGAATCTGGAAAAAAAATAAAATGAACAGAAGAAAACGGTTGGCTCTCCATCGGAAGGCGAAAAAGAAAAAAAAACTTTTTTTTTTTCTTCGAATTTCAACAATTGGTGCTGCGGCGGATCCGAGAAATACCAAAAAAAAAAAAAGGGTTTTTTTTGTTTGTATTCTTTAAATATGATCGTCGGTGGATCCGCGAAACAAGCAATAAAAAAAATCTGGCCGGATTGAGAATAAAATATAGAATTTTGTAAACTGAAAATTTTCAATTATTTTTAACTTTCACAAAAGCATATGTAATATGAAAGCAAGAAACTTTTTTTCTTATCATTTATAGAGCGTGACTTAAAACGGATACAATCTTACCATCTAAGCAATTGCTCGAGGACCCAGCAGTGGAAGCATGGCAGCTGTGGGACTTTAACCCTGGACCATCTGGTCCACAGTTCAGTACCTTAAACACCCCACTACCACTGTCCAGAATTATAATTATAGAATTAGAATTAGAATACTAATTAGGAAAAAGGACATGGATGACAAGGGAAGGGATGAGGTGCATGATCCATCTTAAACCAAAGGTTTTCACATTGCTGCATATATTTAAGGTGGGATTCACGGTAAAATAACGTACTTGTAAACATGGCATGAAAGTAGGGACTGCAGGAAGCCAGCACCACCTTGTGCGCCTTGATTTCCTTATTGGCAACATGCAGTACGATGTCGCAGAGAAGGCCGCGCTGCCTCATCCTGTTCATGGACACGAAGGAGTCATGGTAGTGGCGTTTGGAGTTGTGGGAGATGCTGTGGCCATCACGATTCAGCAGTTGCATGCCTCCCTCCATCCTGGCACCGTACTCCAACGAGTGGTGATGCCTGAGCCTCAGTCTCAGCAACTGTACACAAGAGCATACAGTAGATTATGGTTAACCAACACCTACTTTATTTTTTATCTTTATGTACTGTCCATTCCATAATTATGGGTACTCCTGCTAAAGATGAGTGAAAATAGAATAGAAAAGTGTAGAAATGCACCTTTTGGAGAATTAGCTTATTCGCAGTCACCGACAAATATACACAATAAGGGCTACTTTAGAGACACTAACTAACCTAACACACATGTCTTTGGAATGTGGGAGTAAACCGGAGTAAACGCACGCAGACACGGGGAGGACATGCAGACTCCACACATAAAGGACCCAGACCGCTCCACCCTGGGGTTGATCCCAGGACCTTCTTGCTGTGAGACAGCGGTGCTACCCACCAAGCCACCGTACCTGTGCTTTTTTTTTTTTTACAAATGACACTGTCAAGTTAAGGAGATCAGTAATCACACAGTTTAACAGTTCAGCCGAGTAACATATCCTAAAATGACTTAAGGGTTTCCAAGTATGGATAAACCTTTAACTACAAAATATGTACATTGTGTAAAGAACACCGACTAAGAATGGTGCATTGTGTTGTTGAGTCAACACATTAAAGGTTTTTTATCTGTCCTGGTTCCTCTAACGCACCCATATATCAAACAAAAGACAACCTTTTCCAGTTTGACCTGTTTAAAAGAAAGAAAATCCGAAAGTATTGGCTCCTAAATTTTAATCCACTCTTAGGCAGTATGCAAATGTCTCTGGCACAAAGGATTGCAAAAAAAAATAAGAAACATACTAAATTTAGCTCCTGTGTATTAGAAGTAAAAGCCAGCTGCTGGATACAATAGTTTCAGAGGAAACAATTCTGGAACTCTGGTATGCACTGTGGACAGTGGTGAACCATCAACTGTGTGGAAATGTTTGGTTGTATCCTAAAAAAAAATACAGCAAAGTATTAGCTATGATTTACAGTGGTGTGAAAAAGTGTTTGCCCCCTTCCTCATTTCCTGTTTTTTTGCATGTTTGTCACACTTAAGTTTTTCAGAACATCAAACCATCAGACCTGAATCCTATTGAGATGCTGTGGTATGACCTTAAAAGGGCAATTCATGCTCTAATGTAACTGAATTAAAACCCTTTAATGTCACTGAATTAGAACAATTCTGCAAAGATGAGTGGTCCAAAATTCCTCCTGTAAAATCACAAATGCTTGGTTGCAGTTGTGGCTGCTAAGGGTGGCCCAACCAGTTATTAGGTTTAGTGGGCAATCACTTTTTCACACAGGGCCATGCAGGTTTGGATTTGTTTTTGTTTACTTGTGTTGTCTTTGACAACTATTTAAATTGGTTTGATGTTCCGAAACACTTGTGTGACAAACGTGCAGAAAAACAGGAAATGAAGAAGGGGGCAAACAATTTTTCACACCACTGTATATATGGCTATTGTACCATTGCTAAAACAACTCTTTTGCACAGTACTGCACTTTAGCACAGATCTAATTTTTGATAATAATTACACAAAATAAGTAAATCAATACTGTACATATTTTTATCTCAAATTGTTACGACAGGGCAACCCGGAGATCTTGCAAGACCGTTCCTGGTCTCACTAACTCCCCAGGATCCCTATCGGGTCTTAAGACCGGAGCCCGTAATGCCAAATCCACAGACAGACAACAAATTCGGGGAGAACCAAAGAACATTTATTAACAAAAGACACATAAATCAGGCATTTAAACGATAAGTAAAAAGGAGTCCACACACGAGATCAGTGGGGCGTAGAGCCCAGAGTCCCGTGGTGGGGCTGAGGGGCCCACTCCATAGCAGTCCAGGGGTCCACGAACAGCCTGGGCGCTGAGGGTCCGCTGGGGTCCGTTGAGTTGAGGTCCAGGGCGACAGGGTCCCAGGGGTTCGCGAACGGGCTGGAGCGAAGAGGGTCCCATCGGCGACGGTGGGGGTCGCGATACCACCATAATGGCTCCGCGCCAGAGGGTTCAGTACGGCTTCCATGCCGTACATACATACATACACAACTTTTCATTCCATAATTAATAAATAATAAAGTGTTATTTGCTTTTACAGCTGTCTTTAATCCACAGAAATGCAGCTGCCCCTTCAAGATTCTTTCTGTGCTTTGAGAACCAGAGTGCAAATTGGCACATCCTCTTTCACTGTGTCACACATATTCACTGGCTAAGGACAAACTGTCAAGTTTGTTAGGTGACACTGTTTTGTCTAAAGTAGTAATTTGATGCCTTAGTCACACCACAGCTGCTCACCTTTAGATGACCCAGGTTTCCCCATTCATGACTGTCGAACCTGCTTTTCAGTTAGTTGGACAGATTAATGTAACCATATTTTCCTGTTTTATTGCAGAGTTATATTCACAAAGGATTCATGGACTTTTTTTCAGAACATTTTTATATTGTAATCAACAGTTAGTATATAGTGTTAAGACTAAGCATGATACAAACAAACTCATCCAGACGTTGCAGTCCATGAAAAAAGATTCCTACGCTAGCAAACATCCCCTCAGGAACAATGGAGAGAACCTTAAATCTTAACTGGATAAACAAATAAATTCATCCCATGTGCATTGAACTAGAGTTTCACTTGCTGCCATGTTTGTTTTCCATGTTAGTGTAATTAGCTACATAAAAATCCAGACAACTTAATGGCAGTCTTTCTTGGAGCCTTTAAATCATATCTGTCCCATAAAGATAGAAGGGTTGCTTGGATTGTCAAACTGGCTTTGACAAAGGGTGTGCTGTTAGCATTCAGCTCAATATGGCAGTGGGGGCTGAACATTAACCTGGGTTTTGGAGTCTATCCAAATGCAATCATAAATGAAAAAAGTATCCTCAGTTTGTAATCTACCTCTGTAAGATTACAACCTATCATTGATTCCTGTAACACATACACTGTTTAGCAAAAATCAAAAGCAAGAAACAGATATATTTTCCCTTGATTTCTTTAAACATTGAAGCCATGTGGGTAAACATGCAGACAGCTTTTTATAGAACGAAGAGTCAATATTGTTCCACTCTGTGCTGATGGGTCTAGTTTGTGTTTAATGTGACAAGATATACTCCATAGACTTGCATCTGGATTGAGACCAGGCCAAACTTCAGTCTGAAGGACGTGTCCTCAAGGCACTTATTTGCAGTGTTGGCAGGAACACAGTCTTGTTTAAAAAAGGCATTCCTCTTTACAAAACAGCTTTTCAATTCTAGCTATCTGTCATGGTGTAAACGGCTGGTTTGGACCCAGGAATAGAGTGAAACTTGTTTCACCAACTGGGAACTGGTATAGAGACGATATCTGCGCCCAAGGAAGCCCCAAGATAACACGTCTATCCATATAATTATCATAACAATCAAATTGAAAAAATGATGCAGTAGGCTAGTCCATTTAGCTGAATTTCCATTGCAGTAACTAAAATGGTTTTCAGTTGTTTGAATGGCCTCCATGTGCTTGTATGCATGTCTGACATCATCAGAGCATGGCAACACCAAGCGGTCACGATGAATGACGTTTCAGTTGGCATAACGTTGTCTCCTGGAATCTCCCCCATTCCCTTAAGACTGTCCTGGGAGACAAAGCAAGTCTTCTGATGTATTGATGTACCAGGAATTATACAACCTGTGCAACTTCTGTAGGGTCCAAGTACCGCACAGAAGTGATGTTGACCCTAGCCAACTGGAAAACTAGTGCAAATGAGCTCGTTGTACTTTAACTTTCCAGATTTTCTATTTTCAACATTATTTTTTTATTTTCTCACTTTCTCTGCCAACCTACTTTTTTTAAATCTAATTTTTATTCTCTTTTCACAAAGCTTTTGTTGGTTTTTTTTTCTTTCAGCTATTCTGTCTTCTATGAACTGAAGGGTTTGGAGTGATTAAGAATGATTTCTCTTAATCACTTTTCAGTTTACTTTCTTTATTAGATTCACTTTTTACTGTTCGTACAGTCATAGCTCGGTCAATTTTTTTAATCGGATGGGTTGGACCCGGGTGTAATGTCACCGGTCATGTTAAATTGATCACACACACTGCTTACTTTTCATCATTTTTCAAAAATCACCCCATTTATTTTATATGGCCCCACTGTAGCGGTAAGATCAAAGGAACATCAAAGACCACTCTAGAAAATGCAGTTATCAATTTGTCACAAACTCCCTACTGTAAAATCTCTATACTTTCACCTAGAAACTCCATTTAAATTTTTAATTGTATACATTAGCCTTGGCTATCAAACCTAAATATCATATCGTTTGAATAAATATCTTCCGAGTTATGACAATCCGAGTCAGAGAGTTTCCTCCATTGGCTTTCATTATAAAAAACTAAGTCAGACTGACTAAAATCCACTTTGTCAACACTGTGTTTACACTGTCACAGCGCAGGCAGTTTTTACTGGATTTTACTGGCAGTTTTTACAAGGGCTCCTCACGCTCACAAACATTTTTTGGTTGAAAATAAACAGAAAACAAAGTTCTCTGATTTTGACAAATTCCATTTTTCTAAAACTGGAGCAGAGGATCATGCTCTTCTTCAGTATGTCACGGTACATGGTTAGATTTATGGCTCCCTCAAAGAACAGTAGCCCCCCACAGACAGCAGCATGCATGCAACCCCAAAGCATGACAAATCCCACCACCATGCTTGACTGTAGGCAAGACACACTTTTCCTTGCACTCCTTATCTGGTTGCCACCACACACGCTTAACACCATTCTCGTCAGAACACAGAACATGGTTCCAGTAATCCATGTTTTTGGTCCACTTTTCTTCAGCAAACTGTTTGTGGGTTTTCTTGTGCATCATCTTTAGAGGAGGCTTTCTTCTGGGACGACAACCATGCACAGCAATTTGATGTATGGTCTGAGCACTGACAGGCTGACCCCCCACCCCTTTAAGCTCTGCAGCAATGCTGGCACCACTCCTACATTTATTTTAAAAAGCCATCCACTGGAAATGATGCTGAGCATTCAACTTCTCTGGCTGACCATGGCAATGCCTGTTCTGAGAAACCTGTCCTGTTAAACCGCTGTATGGTTTTGGCCACCGTGCTGTATTTCAATTTCAGGATGTGCCATCTTTATGTAGAGCAACAATTCTTAATTTCAGATCCTCAGAGAGTTCTTTGCCACGAGATGCATTGTTGAACTTCCAGTGGCCAGTATGAGAGAGTGTGAGAGGGATTACAGCAAATTTAACTTACTTGCTCCCCAATTACACCTAGACATTAATGGATGTGTGTTAGTTTGAGGGCACAGCCCATTTACACAAATTGTACAAGCTGTAGACTGACTACTTTACATTGTATCAAAATGTTATATCTTCACTGTGTCCCATGAAAGTATAAAATAAAATAGTTACAAAAATGTTAGGGGTGTACTCACTTTTGTTTATTTCAACAATATACACAATTAAATGAAACAGCATTCCTCCAGGACCTTCAGTTTAACAACATAAACTACAGAAGACAACATGGTACTAACTAACACTACATGTCACCATGTAGCGCAAACAGGATCAGTCCAAGACAAAACATGCAGTACATACAGTACATTATGAGAAATCAAATCAGCAATAGCTGTTCTTTTTTAAGTGTATACGGAAATATGAAGGATATATTCATATATATGAATGTGAAACTGTAATAGCATATGGTGCTGTAAACAGTATTGTATACGCATCATAAAATAATTCTGATTTAGCAGCCAAATTAAATGTGCAAAACAAATTGTTCTGTGTTTGAGTGGGATGTCTTTGTGTTTGTGTCTGGCCTATGGTTTTACCTCTCCACCAATGGACATGGTGTGGGGGTGATGGGGTTCAAGTGGTGCACAGCAACATATGTCAGTAATTATATAGCAACATAGTAGCTATACATTTGCAAGAACATTTAAATGTATTAATAACTCACAATCATGTCTTTACTAAGCATACGAATTAACATAATCACATGACTTGCCCACACCCAGTGAGACCAAAACATAAAAATTTGAACAACCCAAGCATGGGTCATAAGTTGAACGATGCAACAAGACAGTGATAAAAAAACATGAGTGAATAAGTTATATTATTATTTGTGTTATTCGTTTAGGGAGACGTTTTGTCTATTACCCTTACTGCACTGAAGACCATATTGTATGTCGATGGAAAATCCAAATAAAATTTTCTAAACTGTATAGTGGATGTACCGTCTGTGAATAAGGTGTCTCTGTTCGCTCTTCCTTTCCAGGCTAAATTCAAAATTGGAAGAGGCCCATCTGATCTATACTGTGAAAGCATAATCTTATTAGACTTTACTGCACTTTAAGGTACAGTAAGTCTGATATGTTTTTTTAGTCTATGTAAGTTTTATTCTCTGCAAGAGTTGGAATATATTCTATGGTTCTACATCAGGTAAGGGTACATAGAACATGGAATGATCCAGCAAATGTGCAAGGACAAAAGCCTAGGGTGACAGTGGCAAGGAAAATCTCCCTGAATATAGAAGGAAGAAACCTTGGGAGGACCAAGACTCAAAAAGGTTATTCCTGTCTTTAAGACATGACAACAAAGTCAGTTGTTTTTTAGCTCTCTCATAGATTTGGCTATGTCCCTGTGTAGCAAATCACGTGTACTGTTGGCATAACTGTTTAAAATGTATTTTTCTGAAACCCCATCATTGCTGTATGGAATTGAAACAGTACCTTCCTAAAAAAGAAGCTCTAAAAGACAGGTCAATTAATAAAGCCAAATAAAATGTCAGTATTATACAGTAGTATACAAAGTGGATTCCAAAAAAGTTGGGACACTAAACAAATTGTGATTAAAAACTGAATGCAATGATGTGGAGATGCCAACATCTAATATTTTATGTAGAGAAGAACACAAATCACAGATTAAAAGTTTAAACTGAGAGAATGTATCATTTTAAGGGGAAAATATGTTGTTTTCAAATTTCATGGCTTCAACAAATCCCAAAAAAAGTTTTTACCACTGTGTGGCATCCCCCCTTCTTCTTACAACACTCAACAGACGTCTGGAGACAAAGGAGACCAGTTTCTCAAGTTTAGAAATAGGAATGCTCTCCCATTCATATCTAATACAGGCCTCTAACTGTTCAATC
>JAUZSU010038032.1:0-10198 GCA_034780255.1 Parotocinclus maculicauda
TTGGAATAAGGCTGTAACGTAACAAAATGTGGAAAAAGTGAAGCGCTGTGAATACTTTCCGGATGCACTGTATACAGGAGTGAGTTGGGAGTTCATACAATGTTTTGTTTGCTTGTATAATGATTTTGTAGGGGGCCAATAAAACATGCACTTAACTTTTACTGTGGAGTGCACGGGTTTCTGGTTGACAGCCTCGGAACTGGGGTGCTTTCCTTGTTCTGTGGTCCACCATCTTGTCATGTAAGCCTCCGCACGATTGTGATGTTGGTGGGTGCTTATCCACACCTGCTCTCTCTACAGGAAAAAGGTGTCCAAGGTCGGGTTGTCAATGCTGCTGTCGTCCCAGGGGTGAGGTGACGTTTTCTATCTCACTATGCAGTATGCAGGACAAAATGTTCATAGAAATTGCCCCAGCTCCTGGTTACAATGCTCAACCTCACCATTGGATTGTGGATGGAAACCTGAAGTTAGACCACTCACCGTGATGCCTAGGTATACGATGCCAAGGCCCTCCATACTCCTTATAGAAGTGAATTGTGCTCCCTGACAATATCCTCAGGGAGCCCAAGGTATAGAAACACATGTTGGAAGATGATTTTTGTTGTATGAGTGCCACAATGCGGTCTGTGGTACTGGACGTCTTGCAGATATAGGCAGTGTTGTAGACAGTCGTTGTACCAGGATATGATGACACGTGTCTTCCAGGAAAGACACTGATCGTGGAGTTGTAACCAGGGTAATCCAATGATGGGGTGATGTCATAAGACTCTGACCAGTAGTGTAATGGTTTCAAAATGCAATGTGCTGGTTTGTAGGAGAACCCCCGGGGGATGGGTGATGACTGGTCCACCATCATTGGCCTGGAAGAAGATCTTGCTGGTGAGTGTCCTGGGTTGGATGCCTAGATGCTACAACACTTCAGAATTAAAATTTCCCCTTAGCACCAGAATTAAGGGTGGTAAGGTCCGAGCTGCATGGGTTTGCCTCGGTTCATGGGAGACATGACAGGTAGAGCGGGAATGTCCGTTTGAGGGTGGAGATTGGGTTGCTGTCATTACAGTGACAGCTTGGCAATACTACTACTTGGGCCCTCAGACTTTTTCTCATAGTCCATAACATTGGAAATGCACTCACTGTCTGATTATCGCTGAGTTGTATGAAGGTATTCAGATCACTTACATTTGGCAACAACAAATGACAATCAGATCATATTTTCATTGCTTGAAGTCTGCGCTGCTACTTTCCACTATTATTATCTTTACATATCCTTTCAAAACACAATACAAAGGTCATTGTACTGGTCCCTAATCCTGTTGGAATGGGGGCGTCCTGGAGATCTTTGCAAGTCCATTCCAGGACATGCCAAATCCCCAGGGACCCCCACGAGGTTTTACTCGGAGCCCAAAGTGCAATGATCCACAGACAGACGGCCAAATAGAAAAAACACATATTTATTAAATAATAATCAACACAAAAGCGGAAATGGAACCCCAGTCCGGCATGGAGGATGAAGAAGTCCGGTGCCCATCCTGGTTACTGGGAGGGGAGCCTGGTGGAGGTCCTCGCGGTCGTTGGGAGCGCCAACTTGGCTTCGGGAACGCTGAGCCGCCGCGCAGGGTACCAGGAGTCCCAGTAGGAGCAGACCCGCAGCAATCCGACGCTCGGAGTGAGGTCCTAGCGGTCCTGCTTGTCCGCTCGCGGGAGTGGACGGGCCGGAGACGGTGCCGGAGAGCTGGAGTTCTGTAACACAAAAAAAAACATACAAAGTCTCAAAGCGGCATGGAAGCCGCTAATTCCAAGGCGGCGTGGGAACCGCGAGTTTGGAGGCGGTATGGGAACCGCGAGTTCGGAGGCGGCATGGGAGCCGCGAGTCCCAAGGCGGCATGGAAGCCGCGACGATGAGTGCATGGAACAAACAGATGATAAACAATAAGTATACAACATCAACGTACTACCAACATACAATGAGCGCAAACAGAGCGCAAACAGAACGCAAAGAACATACAAAGAACTAGCGTGGGCGCCGGGCTTAAATAACGTGCACCTGAAAACGGAAACGAGGGACAGGTGCACGAAATAAAAAAGGGGCGTAACGGACAAAACGAAAAACCAATCGATCGCCGCGGAGAAAACCAAAACAAAGCGCCACGTGGGGAAAACGCAAAAACGTAAACAAAACAAGACGGAAACCCATGTGGCGGCCGCGGCGAACGAAGCGGGCGCGGCACGAACCCTAACAAATCCTCTATTAAAGAAGAACACTAACATACATTAACTACTAAACTGAATGTGTAAAAAATATTTTCTGTGTTCACAAACAAGGTACATTACCAGTAACTTTAACAGAAATAGTATTCAGCTTTTGAAAACATTATGAATACCCTCTCATATCCATATCTTTATACCTGCACACACAATTCTTTTAAATTTGTTTGTTTTGCTTAACACTCAGGAGGCTTTGGTGTCATTTTCTCAGTAGCTGCATGCAGCATCTGCAGAACATAATCTAAAACTTACAGGGATTCTGAATTCATTATTTAGTACATTTTCCATCCCATCCTCATTGGGTTTACACAACACCTGCACAAAAAATTAGATGCCACAAATGTAATTACAGGTACCATTTAACAATCGTATTACATTCTGCCAATCAGGACATTTATCAAAATAGATGTTAACCGTATCTCACGTTTAAACATTTATGTTTGCTTGCACCCAGTTTTCTAGTGAAACTGCTAAAAACGTAGGGACCCCTACCGTCCACTCACCATTTCTAATGCCAACAAATTTTAATAAATTAAAATTCACAATAATTATAGAAAATACAGTAATGTACTGTTACAACCATGTCTAGGGGAAAGCAGTAACTTTTAAGAGGACAGTATGATGGATCGGTTACCTTAGTTTGACGGAAGCCAAAAATGTATTCATAAAGAGTATTATAAACAACACAGAGAATCAACCAGACAAAACAGAGACTCAACGAGTGAATGTGAACCAATTAATACAGTTATAGCTTAGAAATAATGTACAGGGAGTGGTGGGACAAACAAGGGAGTACTACTTACAACAGGACAGGCACATACACTTATGAAAACCAGTTACTTATGTGTACAGCAGGATACCTTACAGTGCACAGATAATGGCATACTGCAAAGTTTTCAGATTTGCTCAAATTCCACGACATAATTATTAACATGAATTCATAAATTATTTCACGACTAACCTAAATAAATGTTTGTGAGAATATTGAACCAGAGTAGGTGCTATTCAGTTCTCCCCTATGCAACAGCAGTGCCAGGACTGTATTACTGGTGGCCGTGGTGGGGGTTTGGGGTGTCTGTGTTGGCGGGACATGAGAATAGTGATGATTCAATAAATAATAGGATTAAAAATGATTGAATAAATAAATACATACTTTTAGGGAGAATCAAACCTATATATATATATATGTATATATATATATATACATATATATATATACATATATATTTGATTTTTTATTCTTAGAGCAGGCCATGTAGTTATTTTAATTAACTCTGAAGTTAATTAGAAAGCAGTAAGAGTGTAATTTGTATTAAATGAAGATCGAATCTAGCAGCCTTCACAGTATTGCACATTTGCCATTTGCAAGCACGATCAATATGTAAAAAAATATATAATCGATTTAAAATATATATATATATATTTATTTTATTTTATTTTATTTTTTCCTTTAGGTATGTGCTTTACTTCTCTTTTTATTAACAAGCAAACTTAACATGTGGTGGAGGGGAAGTGAGACCTATCACATTCCAGACCGATGCATTTGTGGGTGTGTGGGTGGAGAAAATCTGAACAGCGCCATGAAGGAAACATGCTCCATAGCAGAGACACCACAAAATGCTCCTGGGCTTTGACCTGCTTCCCTTCAGGTCAAACTCTCTGATAAAGAATCCCAGAGATAGATAATGAAAGAGAAATTGCATAACTCAACCTTGTAAAGCTTGTTTCTGGATCATATAGCGCTGCAGGACAAGAAAGTTTCTTCATTCGGGCCATTCAAAACTAATATAGTATAAACAATTCATATGTGGCTATACACACATTGTGTGAAGTTATTTAGGTACTTTGAATAATATGTGTGAACAATATAAGTCAATTATATGTTTACCAAGATAACAATAATCTGATTTGAGTGATCAAAACACAAAACATTGTTCCAGGTTTTATAGTCCTTGCACAGGCTCCAATAATCCTAGCTACAAAGAGATATTTTTTAAATAATGTCCATATACAATAAGTATTTACTGTTGATAAGAGACAATGTGTGGACAAATGAAATGTTAACATCTTTTATCAGCTGTACAACAATTCAGCAAAGTCTGAGAAAAGACACAATATGCATATTGAAAGGATATGATGTTCAAGACATACCCTTAACCGAAAATCTTTGACACTAGGGCGTTCCCAGTACATGTGTAAAGAGTTCTGATGCTACCTTCAAAGCAATAAGAGCATAATGGTGTGAGAATATTATATAATAACATTTAGTCGCTGTAAATACTTTGTACGTTATATGAACATTAGAGTTAATAAGGTGATAGTTAGAATATCTAGATGCAAGAAAACAGAACAATGAAACACTTGTTGACAGCTGATCTGATATATTAAAGTTATTTCTCCCACAGTCTGCAACCCTAGAGGCTTATATACAGTATCTCACAAAAGTAAGTACACTTCTCACATTTTTGTAAATAATGTATTATATATTTTCAATTAGACAAAACTGAATATATGACACCTTCTTATACAAGCTGTAGGCGGACTACTTTACCTTGTATCAATGTAAATTTGCTGTGCCCTCAAAGGAACTCAACACAAAGCCATTAATGTCTAAACAGCTGGCAACAAAAGTGAGTATACCTGTAAGTGAAAATGACCAAATTGTGCCCAAAGTGTCAATATTTTGCATGACCAACATTATTTTTCAGCACTGCCTTAACTCTCTTTAGCATGGAGAGCTGCAGAGCAACAGCATCAACATCACAGAACCGGTGGATGTTAGTGTCCTTGTTCTCTTCCACATATGCTTAATAGAGTTTACGCCTGGATCCATGCTTACCAATTACCCTTTGCATGGGTGGCACCATCTGAACCAAATAAGTTTTTCCTGGTCTCATCAGACCACAAAGCATGGTTCCATCTTAGTCTGCTTGTTTTTAGCAAACTGTTTACAGGCTTTCTTGTGCATCATCTTTAGAAGATGCTTCTTTCTGGGACGACAGCCATGCAGACCAATTTGATACAGTGTGCAGTGTATGGTCTGAATGCTGACATGCAACCCCCCACCCAAACTTTGCAGCAATGGTGGCAGCACTAATATGTCGAGTTTCAAAATCCAACCTCTTAATATGTGAAAATTGTTCTGTTAAACATTGTATGATCCTCACCACCATGCTGCAGTTTACTTTGAGAATGTTGCCAATCTTCATTTAGCCTAGGCCATGTTTTTTCAGATCATCAGATATTTATTTGCCACAAGGTGCCAAACTTCCAGTAACCAGTATCAGAGATTGTGAGAGTGATAACATTAAATTTAACACACCTGCTTCACCCATTCACATCAGAGAATTTGTAACACTACCAAGTCACATGATACAGAGGAGATAAAATGGCTAATTGTGCAAAATTTGTCTATTGTACATTTTGACTACTTTACATTGCAAGTGTCAGTGTGAGTGTTTAGTCTTGTCCCGTGAAAAGATATAATGAAATAGTTACAAAAATGTATTCACTTTTGTGAGATACTTCACAGGATAAAGTAGAATATGTAGAAAATACAATGAGTCTAGTTTCTGTTAAAATATTAAATAATATATTAAAATGATGCTAAGGTAAATAATTCCAAAATGTAGACATGTAGAAATACAGTTTTACAGGACTAGTTTCTACTCTAGCAAATCACCCCTGTCAGCTAAGAACAAAAAAAAAACTGAGGCTACAGTTTCGAATGGGCTCACCAAAATAGGACAATAGAGGTAAGGAAAATATTTTATGTTCTGAAAAGTCTCAAATTCTGCTGCCGCAATTCACTGCAACTGATAGTTGGTTCATTTAGAGTAAATAGAATAAAAGCATGGATTTATTCTGCCTTGTATCAACAGTCCAGTGTGATACTGGTGCTATAATAGTGTTATTTGTAATATGGTTAATAGTGATATTGTTCTTAGTACACTTTGGGTCCCTTAATACCAAGTGAGCATTGCTTAAGTGCCAAAGACTTTTTATTGTTACTAACCATGTCTATACCTTTATGACCACAATGTACCTATCTTCTGATGGCTACATTCAGCAGGATATTACGCCATGTCTCAAATAATCTCAAACTGGTTTCTTGAACCTGGCAATGAGTTAACTGTACTCAAGAGACCTCCACAGTCACCAGATCTGATGTGGGATGAAATGTGGCGGAACAAGGGATTCGATCATGGATGTGAAGTAAGTCTGCAGCAAGTGCATGATACTATTATGTCAGTATGAACGAAAATTTCTGGAATGTTTCCAGTACCTTGCTGGATCTATGCAACAAAGTATTATGGCAATTTTGATGGCAAAAATGGATCCAACCCAGCAGTAACCACACTCCATATTATATGCAATAGTACACTTATATAGCAAAGCTTATTGGAATAATGTTGTGTAATTGATATTGACTAAGTAGCAAAGATACTGTATAGTTTTCAAAACACTGATTTATTTCATATCAACACTGACTACCCCATGAGTGATTAAAATGTGTAAAAACATGCCATTGTAAAACACATTGATTCATTGAGCCCCTCCATATCCCAGCTGTTCATGCGCTTTCTCTTCACACACATCTATTGTAAAATAGTGCAGAGAATTAACTAACTAAGCATGCAGAAGCTGTGTGAGAAACTTGCACATTTACTTGCACAATGGGTTCTTCTTACTCCAATTGTTTCTCGTGTGCTGCATTGCAAAGACGCAGTAATTTTTACTCCACTCGTTTTCCCTCTTGCAGTGTGTCAGCTTTCTACGATGGTGCTTTTTTTATTTGCAGTGAAACTAGGTCCAAAATATTTATCAGGATCTCTATTCCTTTAATACTAAAGGAAACTCCCCCATTCAACGCATGGCTCCCCCTAAGTCAGATAAAAAATTAATTTCGCTACCTGAAATTAATAAAATGCTTCAAATTCCTGATTCCAAAATAAATAGGTAGCAGACCTTAGCCCATCAAATCACAACAGGAAACAGCAATATACCACTATGCACACCACATCGTATGAAACAATGATCATTCAACTGTCCTCCACATTTTCCGCTACATTTAAGCTCTACTACAACCATTTCACTTACCATTGCAAATAACACTTTGACCCTAAAGACTTTATCATCAAGCACACAACACACTTCCTTCAGCTTCATAACTTCTCTGTTTTCCTCTTTTTGGGGTACACCACCCGATTGAGATCTTGCTGCATTCTTGTGGTATAAATTGAATCACAAACAAGAAAAAAATCTGTTAAGAGACAGACAGTGCCTGTGTTGTTTCCTGCTACAGGCCCATTTTTATCAAGCAGAGTTTTCGGATTACCTGGTGAAATTGAGGTCTACATTTCATTCCATGATTACATTTATCTACTTTCTCCACCTACACAAGGTTACTGCTCAACATCATGGAGGCAGCTGCATCACTATATAAGAGTGTTGCTCACTGTAACTTGTAAACTAGGTTTTGGTAATTTAGTTTGAATTAATTTAATGTAATTTAATAAAAATGTATAATCTGTACATCTAGACCTTTTCTCATGGTACCCTTGTCCCATACATTTCAGTAATACCAGAGTAGCTTACATCACTTGATTGACTATGCAGCGCTTCATGGTACAGCTAAACTAATCCGTATTTATGATATGTTGCATTAGAATGAATATTGACTTTTTTCTCTCTCACTATAGTTCACTTTTACTGCAAAGGACTAATGTCACTGTATTGATTTCCAATCAATTCATTTATATTCGTTTTGCTTAAGCCTGTGCAATAAATATGTGTCTTTATCAAATGCACTCAGCAACATGGATTGTTTTGAGATTATCTAGTGAAATATGAATGGCTTTGCACTAATTTGCCAACAGCAAATAACAGGTTATTGGGTGGAATAGTGCTTTATTATAGCACTACCAGCATAGCATACAGTAATCCACAGGGCAACACATGCACTGTATCAGTAAACTCACATCTGTGTAAATGTCTTCTGCTCATTATAAATGAGAAAAAAGGCGATGATGATATCATTGTTACTTCAGGGACAATGGAGGAATAATTAACTTTTTTCAGCATGCATCCAAATTAAATTAAAGAAAGCTGTTTGCATGTGTTTTCTCACTCCAACAAATCCAATTGTCCATGCTTGGCCTGTTGTGTGTCTGAGCTGTTTTAAGGCTAATCAGTATATTTGCATATAGGCACTGGTTTTTGCTCATCTGCTGACCCACACACAGGCAGAAGTAAACCTCTTTCACCAAATGAACAGCCTGTAATTGCTTGGGCACACATCAACGGATGATTACTTGCAGGATAAATGGGTTCCCTTGCCATCCCATCACTAAAGAGTAAAAACAAGAAAAAAAGGCTACAACAACTTACTGATTGCCCTGACAATGATGCATTAAAACAGGTCCCACAAATAATTGCTCTTTCCTGTGGCTACTGTGTGGGAAGGGATGCATAATGATGATAAAGTTTGGGCTGTGTGTGAGAGAGATAAAGATGGCCATGGCTCAGCTCTCAAGGAGCTTCTTAGAGAAGTGACACTTTGGATAAGCCATTAGCTTAGCAAAATGTGAATAGAACGAGACAGAAGCAGGTAGTGAGGTTAAAAAAGGTACCAGATAATGGTAGGCAGTCAATGCAGAACATTACAGGATTTCTAGTCTGCACGAGTGATATCTTTGTGTTGCATACATCTTATACAATGTAATACAATACAAAACAAATACAATATTTCAGTCCCATTCATTTGTGCGCATTTATGTTTACATTTAAAAACACAACTAAGACATGGCATTTTAAACCACATAAATACATGGCACAGCCTTTTCAGTTTGTTTAAACAGGGAATCAACCAGTGGAGTTAGATGATCAGATAATATCATATTGATGAGATTAACACATTATTATTATTATTATTATTATTATTATTATTATTATTATTATTATTGGTCAAGTATCAGTATTTTGTAATTCATTGTTGTTCACTGGTCAATAAAATTATGTAATGTCTATTGGGAAAGTGCAACACTACAATATTGATACCATATTGTCCAGCACTAGTAGGAATTCCATTTATTCAAAGCAGAAAAAAAGTCTGTTTAAAGAGCTGGCGTGTGCATATTCCGAATGCTGACCTTAAATGACCACAGCTTGAGTCACACTGCATGAGTCAGAAGAGGTGTGGTGGTTCTTGGCTTTCCTTTATTTCTATCTTGAGCTAAAAAAGATTATATGGTCTTTGTGTAGAATGTTCTTGATGTCATTTTATTTTGAAACTTAAACTTTTTAGGGGGTACCTACTGTTCTGAATGAAGGTCTACATTTAAAGTTGTGTAAGAGAAAAATAAGATGGTTCAAATGTGTTTCCTCTGGCTACTACTATGGACCAATTATTCAAAAACCATGACAGAAAATACAACCTGTAACTCTACTGGAATATACAGATTGTATTTTCTGTCATGATTTTGAATAAGTGTAAGTGTTGTAATTCTGAATTTGTGTTGTATGCTAAATGTCTGTTATATTTCTGGGCTTTTTTTCATCCATATTTTTCAGTAAAAAATTTGCAGTAATTCATATATGCAGTAATTGTATTACAGATGCCTTGGAAATTAGATTAAACAGCGATAGAGAGAAGGAGCTCCAGGTCACAAAAGGTAATTCACTCTTAAATTATTACTCATCAGACTTGTAATAATTACATCATAGATTTGTAAAGAATTCAAATCAGGTCATCAGTAATCATCTAAATTGCAGTTCTATCCAGACTAAAACTAATCCAGCTCAAAGGGGAACCTTAAATACATCTATTTAGAAATCTGCTCACATATGGAGTACAATTCTACTATATTTATAGTACCTGCACCACAATGAACTACAATGAAATGGCTTTAGAAATCACAATTTGACAACCCAA
>JAUZSU010038043.1:0-10198 GCA_034780255.1 Parotocinclus maculicauda
AAATCGTACAATAAAGGTTTAATAAACATTTAATATGTTACATAGCACGTCCCGTCTTGTAACATAGGCCATGTTCGCTTAATCGGACCAGTCGGTTATTAGGACCAAAACGATCACCTCCCGATGTGGTCCCATTAACCGGATTCGACTGTATATCTAAATTAGGAGACTAATGGAGACTGAGGGGCTGATGATAGGATAAAAAAGATGACATTTACCTATTTAACTAGGTAAATGTAACTATTTGACTGTACTTCATCTGAGCCTAGGGATTAATTATAACACATTTATCCACTGTTCATGGTGTGATTTTAACATTCCTTAAGTAATGATATTAAAAGGGCCTCCACGCTAAAAGAAAACAGCCTGTCATTTCTCAGCTACAGTAAGATAATGACCAGTCTGCGTGTTTTGTCAACACCTGTCACATATAATTTGCCACTTGCTATATAATTTAGCGCAACAGGAAATGAGTCAGTGTCTCATCGCGGCACCAGATGAGGTTCATGAGGACTTTTTGAAGCAGCTTGCAAATTCTATAAATGATAAAGGCACTTGCATGAATTAAGACCATGAATTAAGCAGTCAGAATTCAGCACGCAGTTTTGACCAATTAGTCTTCATTAATAAATAAGTTCACTTAATTAAAGGCACCTTGCTAGTACCGGGTTGGTACCCGTTTTTGCCTTTATAACCTGCCTTAATTTTTTGGCATAGATTTGTTCCATATAGAAAAAAAACAGCTGATCGAGATTTGTCAGCTGCACCCCGTGGTGCCCTAAAGATGCTCGACTGGATTGAGATCTGGTGACTGTGGACGAACCGTTGATACAAAGCAGAATGGATCAAAGTTTTCATGTTTATTCACGTCAAATTTTAACCAAATGCTTCCCATTCTAACAGCAGGAATTAATCAGATTTTCCAATCTTCCATTGCCCAATTTCGGCGTCATCATAGTGCTGTGGCCCATCTGCTTCAAGGTTCGTTGTGTTGTACATTCAGAGATGCTCTTGTACATACCTCAGTCATAACGATTTGGTTATTGGTTATTTGAGTTACTGTTGCTTTTCTATCAGCTCGAACTAGTGTGGTTATTTTTGTCTGACATCTGGCATTTTTTGGACCATTCTTTATAAATCCTATCTGAAATAACCAAACCAGCCCATCTAGCACAAACAAATCCCAACTGGTTCAAAGTCGCAAATCCCCACTGATATAATACTTAATGGTTTATTAGATAAATAGCTACAATTAAACTTTCCTTTACCAAAAATGATCCTTGTTATCCGTAGCTAAAAAACATATGATGGTTTAGACACAAATCACATACTTTTATATACTAACGAGTGTCACAGTCAGATTTGGTACACCACATGCCAACTTATTCAACATCACTGGCATATTATTATGCCATACTGATTTCAATAAGTGATTTGGCAGATTTCTGTGGCAAAGGAACGGCTCTTACCAGTGCTGCTGTCAGCAAGCCTGAAGACGACCACAGGCACAGACTAAACACACTCAGATTTTCCATAGGTAACACTGTAAAAAGCAGACAGATTCTAAGAAATACCTTTATGAAAGACCTTTGGCCATTCAGTTATTCTGGAGATGTGGGTTACAAGGGAAAGAAAACCATATAAGCCGATGGAAAACTTCTCTCTTGATACTTGAGAACTTTGAAGCTCTGACAATCATGCAAATAGAATTTCTAAATAAATATATATCTGAAACAATGATTTTCTAACAGCTATTGATCAAAAACATCTTTACAGTAGGTGGCTGTAAACTGGGAGAGTATTTATCTTATTTATCAGTTAGTAAAAGCTCATAGTGTGCCTTTTATAATTCTGTTGTACATTTTATGCCTGGGATTTTAAGTAAAAGTGTTCTAGCTGTATATATATATATATATATACAAGTATATATAGGCTGCGTAAAAGTGAGACCTGCTCATACTCTTGCGCTAACTAACTCTTATCAAGGCTGCAATAAAGTTTGTTGAAATTTTGAGAAAGTCTGTAGTGTTTGATAGTTTGTTGCTTATGCCTAAAGCTACGAACCTAAAGCTAGCAGAAGAAAGAAAACAGTGCAAGGTACAAGCCAAAAGATCTCTGCATCTTTTTCAGCAGTTCTTTTTGTGTGCTGATGCTTACAATTCTTAGATCGAAAGAAAATCGGAATCAGTTTTCAGAACCTCTAACAGGTACTCCATTATGGATACCATGATCAGTCCAGGAATGGTAAACCACAAGTGGCCCCACCCACACATACACTACTCACAAATATCCTATACATTTTTGTGAGCCGTATATATCACTGAAAGACCTCAGAGCTGTACTTTGGAGTTGGAGGGCAGAGGCCTTAAGTATGTAGACGTGTTTCAGATGGGACCCCAGTCCAGCCAGAAGCAGTCATTTACACTGACGCCGTCATTAAGGACGACTTACAACTTGAACAATCTTACAATCCAAATAATTGGTTAAAATTCTTGCTCAGGGACCCAACAGTGGCAGGTGGGCAGACGTGGGATTTGAACTGCCCCAGCCCAGTTTGGCCGAACACTACCGGCCATGGGGAGTGACCTGCCTCCACACCAAGAAACAACCAGGAAGCACTCAAACCCATGCATACAAGGTCCATACACAGATTATTACCCGTAATTTAGCTCCATAAATTCAATATACATTCACTACAATTACAAAAGGGTCAAGATTTGCTCAAAAGCCCAGCTTGACAAAGCCAGGTATTCAAACCCACCATGTTCTAATTAGACCAGAGAACCCACCAGAGTCTTAACCAGTGAGTCTTAACCAGCTGTAAGGACAATGAGCACCAATAACCACCAACAGACATGAACGTATGCGCGATGCTGCTCAAATTCCATTGTTTTTCTACGGTTTCTATGGTGATTTGGCTTCTCGAATATCGAAAATATTGGACTCCGGCCTGGCAGAACTGAGATTTGTCTAGTTTTGTTTAAAATTCACTCAATCGGGCTCCTTAGAGATACTCTCGCTTTACAAACGGACTCTCTCCAAGTGGGCGGAGAACAAAATCCTGGAACGTCACCACTGAGCAATGTCTCCAGCTGAGAAATCAATCATGTGTACTTTTCATACAGGGCAGAATACGATGAAACACAAACTGATTACCTTCCCCATTACGGAGTGGAAAGACAATAAAATGAAAGCTGGTGAATAGAATTCCAACATGCAAACAGTCTGTGGATCCCTGGTGTATCATTTAAATACAAAGCACATCCTTTATAAACACTGAAAGCCTCGTCCTAGTGGCCTAAATCACCACTGACCTTTATGGTAAGCTCTCTCATATGCATTAGATACACATTATGGATTAGTATGTCTGGTCTAAGGGCGGTGACCCATAACCTTGGGTGTGCACTCAAGACAAAACAAGTTTCTTGTTTCCCCTGAGGATGCAATCGCTGATCATGGCTCGCTGATGGACATGCGTGGGTAAAACAAAAGGAACCAAATCCAGAAGTAGTGAGTGAGGATCAATTTCTCACACTGAAGTCATTTTAACTTAGAGCCTTCATGGCCGTTTATGAAAGCATCAAGAACAGAACCAAGTGCTCTTTTGCTCATCATTCTCGAAATGTAAGCACCTAGAGTTTAACTAAAACACAGATGCAACAAATCACAGCTCTTTTTTGCCACCTCGAGCTGGTTTGTTAGACACAGAGGAGCCTAATCGCCACTGTTACACAATATTGTGGTACTGTTTTATCTCCAGAGGCTCTGTAAGCATTGTTAGGACATGCAATAAAGTGCTGCCAAGAAAATACATGCGGGGTGAACATTTTAGGGAGATAATTATCCATAACAAAAATGTCCCAGTGTCCCTAATCTATCCAAAAAAATCACAAAAATGGCACAGTGATTACAGAATGAAGCTTTTGCCGTGACGTAGGGCTGTGAGATATGTATCATCTACAATAGTATGGTCATTGTTTTGTTTTTAAACATTATTCACTGCATCAAGTAGCAAGGTAGAAAAGACTTTTATCAGACGCCCTTATCCAGAGCGACTTACAATTCATACAGTCTTATAATCCAAGCAATTGTGGGATAAGGGCCTTACTCAGGGACCCAACTGTGGTAGCTTGGCAGAGGTGGGATTTGAACCCTGGACTTTCTGATCCATAGTCCAGTCTCTTACCCACTAGGCCAGCACAGTTCCGCACATGCATGCACAGACTAAAGTTAAAAATGTGTGAACAAACCGAGTCAGGAGACAAAACGCTCAAAATCAGTCATGGTACCAACAAAAAAACACACTCGGCAAACCTTAGCAGAGTCAAAATTTAAAATCAAAATCCAACAAGAGGATGGTGAGACAAAACCTTTGAACGCTTTACTTTGAACACTCAAGACGTCCACTTTTTCATGAAATTGGAACGATTATTGACATCACGCAGTGGACTACAAACATGGACGCCAGCAGTCTCACCCGAGTCTTGATTGGGAACATCTGTACATCTGAACCTAGCATCTGGACAGATTCTGTGCTGAGGATCTTTATGGCTTCTCCATCCGTGCCAAAGCCAAGCCTGTTATCAGCCGCCACCGTTCGTCATCCAAGCTGTCTCTCCCCTTAGATTAGCCACACCTAATACCTGCCATGTCCCATCATGGCCACTGGGTGCAGGTTCCAGATTCCAGGCATAAAGCCACAGCATAGGGAGACGATTCCCGCAAAATGACATGTTCTGGTTGATGAAACTGGTGCCAGGAGACCTGGGATTAGCTTTGAGTCATGCTTCTGACACCTGATGAAGCTACAGGGGTCATGAATGCAAAAAAGGGCCCAAGAGCGCACGTAAGCACAGCTGAACCATTGTGGTGATTTAAGTCATTTGTAGGGGTCAGGCCAGTCGGAGACTGTGGCATTCCCCGGCAGAGTGATATAACAGACCGCCTGCATTTAGCAAGCACCAAATTACAGACAACAAAAACGGTCTCTGTCTGCTGGACTCTCCATCTCCCTTTGTTCCTACAGTCATATCAGAGCCTGTTTAAGCACACACTGTACTTTCCACTATACCTGTAGACAAAGGCTTTGGGGGAAAATGAAATACAATGTGTGCATATAAACTGGTTCACATTCACTCACAAGAAGATCTTCTGTGTTCTTTCTAATACTGACTAAAACAAATCGGTGCATTTTTGGCTTCATTAAAACCAAAGTATCAGCATTTCTTAAAAAAACAAGGCCTATTTTGTCTTGAGCACGACATACAATACATATTAGCACCTATAGCACAAAGGAAGAGTAAGAGTTAGAGCAAGAGAATCTCTCGGAACCAAAACCCAGTAAATCTGCTATATTATCCGAGTCTGATTGTGAAACTGAAGTTCAGTTTTTTGACTTTTTCTAGTAAACCAGCAGGTGAAAGGTGAAAGTCTGTTTTGTGACAGTTTCTCAGTTGCCTTAAGTTGATTACAGGGCACACAGTATGGGACCGATTTCTAATTCAGACTGTCTAACATTATGTACAGTTATCGTTTAACCTAATAATCCGTACAATTCAGTTATCCTCAACTTTTTGTCCCAGTTATTGTTCATCTTCTCGTTTTTCGTCAGTGTGCCCACGTGGCACCACCCAGGCGTTCATCACTTACCCACTGTAATGCCCAGTAGTGTGATGTGCTGAACTAGACATGACAGCAATACAAGAACCAGCTCATTTATTTTATTTATCCTTTTTATTTCCGCTAAGAACGCTGATTCTTTAATTCGTGTACGCACATCTAGAAAAGCTATAAGATCAAATTTATTACGGCTGATGTAGTAAACAAAGAGGAGTGAAATATCTGCCAATGTGAGTACGAGTTTCCATCTCTTCTACATGCGTATATTTTATCTGCCAAAGCTCAGTGTTGTCTGGGCTGATGTGGAAACCTAAAGACGGGACGACTTCAGGTGTTACATCGTGTTCGTCGTTCACTCTGGTTTTATTTCTCGTTGAGTGAACATTAACCAGCGCCTTCATTTCCAACGTTTCCGTTGTTTTTCCAGGGTTTTCTGTGCATGTTTATTATGCATGAGTGCTAAATATAAGTGTGTGATTACTGTGTGACTGGGTTTGTATTTATTTCTCATTGTTTTCTGTATGTAAAACTATAGTTGTTCTCTATAAAATGTACTTTTTGTAATATTTTGAAGTGTCTGCAACAGACGATTAGGATTTTATTTCTTATGAGAACTACGGCTTCAGTTCTCTTTCATTTCGGGTGCACGTCGGGAACTGATTAAGAACAAAAACCTCCTGTTTGATCACCTTGGAGATTTCCTATCAGCCATCCTGCACATGAAGAGAATTACAACATGCTACGTGCATGCTTTGATTATTTTATTCCACATAAATCACTGTAGAAACTACAATGCTAATCAGAAATTCAGTGTAAAATCCGTACTGAAAAGCCTAAATTTTGTTTTTATCTGTATTTTTCTTTTGTTGCTGCTGTTAAGGTTGTATTTTAAATGTATTACTTATTAAATAAAATGTTATTATTATTCTTTAGTTAAAATGTAGATATATCCAAATAGCCTTGTTTCCATTCTTCAGTTGCATTGCTCAGATTACTGACAAAATTAGTTATCAGATTATTAAGTGCATGTAAACACACTCAATGTTTCCTATCGATCATGAGGACATTAAAATTGGGGACCCAGGGCCAGTGTAACCGGGGGGTTTGGTCTCCGAATGATATCAGTACCATATTTAGAGACTTGGAGCACCAATGGGTCACTAGTGTCAGAATTCAGCATAAGACATAACAAAGAGTGCTAGAACTATGTGGCATTTTCTTATAACAACACCACGGTGTGTATCCTGGAGAGGTTGAGTGTGTATGTATACTTCCAGATGGATTTGCAGCGTGTTTGTTTTGTAGCCCATCCTTTGACACACACTTAGTTTGTGTAATAGAGACGAATTAACAAGAGAGCTGTATGCACGTGTGTGTGTGTGTGTGTTCCAAACTTTTATAGCTGCTACTACAACAATAATGGCCTGCCGGTGTGATTGCGTCATGGAGACAGTTGAAGGAAGCCCTCCATTCATCTGAGCAAACAGGAAGTGAAGGACAGTCTGGGAGGAAGTCGGTTGGCTTTCCTTGGAAACAAGGGATTAGCAAAAAAGGCCTCCCAAATCATGAAGATTAACTTGAGGAAAATAGTTTTGGAGCTGGACTTAAACTCCTTATCAGTAACACCACTAAGCTAGGAGATTTACTGGCTATTGTCAAGACATTTTCCAACCCTAGTACTGTAACGCCAACAGCTACTGTGCAAAAGTCTTAGGCCACCGTTACATTTGCTGTATCAGTAACCCTATAATGACCTTATTAAGCATGAACGAACCCAAAAATTGTCCTTAAGATTTCCCAAAAATACGCCACATTTCAAACTTGGATTTGTCATTTTTTAATACTGTTGCCCACCGATCTTTGTTTTAATCTTTGCGAGCTTTGGCCCTAGTCTTTGGGATTTTTACCCTGTTCCCCATCTGAACATGCAGTTTCTAGATTGCAACACCTTTCCAAAATGCCATCCCTAATCGAGCTTCTTCAGGCTGTACAAGGAGCAACTCAACAGCATCATATACTCTTCATATACATACAGACATATACATATTATGTTGTACACAAACTGTACGCATCACTACTAGTACCATGGTGCTAAACCTGGACCCTATAAAGGTTGCACAGGGAGTCCAACTCCTGCAGGATGGCACATCATGGCACACATGCCATTGCCAGGAGGTTTGTTGTGTCTCCCAGCACAGTTTTAAGTGTGTGAAGGAGATTCCAGGAGACAGGAATTTTGTAGCCAAAGTGTTGAAATGTCCTTTGGTGTATTTACATAATTAAAAATACATTTCTGCTATGAGAATGACTTGTAAAGCGAGTTACATTTAGGATTTTCTATAGATTTTAAGTGTACTAGCAGCCTTATTTACGCTGGCAGGCCTGGCATTCCCATGATAAGTGTTTCTCATATACTGTCAGAGTTTTAGAACGAGGAAGAATACTCATTATAACATAGTATTTTCCATTGGAAATTCACTAAATAAAAACATTCATTTAATCATGTGATACCTTGAATCTTGAATTTTTGACCAAGTTACCACATTACACTATGAAAACATATCCAGAACCAGACAAATAAATTTAAAAGCATGACTTGCCTCTGGTCCATCCTGCAGTTTTCATCTGCAGCTCAACAAAATTGACCACAGAGTAAAATCTATTAGTTCCAAGCATGCCAAGTGTAAGCCTCTAAAGAAAGACGTGAGGGAGTGGACATATGGAAGATAAGGTTTCACCTAACTGCTGGATGGAAAGAGTGCTTGAATGGATAAGCTTAAGGTGTCCAGTGCCATATCCAGCATTATTAAAAGCTTACAAATCATAGTCGTGGAAAATTGGACTTGCCAAAAGTAAAATACTTCTCATTCAATGCCTCCTTATGGATCAAGAACAGCCTCGTTATGGCCGTTTGTGCCCATGAAACCAAGCAGCATATGGGACAAAACAGATGGAAAAGAAGGAGGTGGTGAAGGTGGAAGAGCGATGATGGAGGGAGGAAGGAAGCGAGTGATTGCTTGTTGTCATGTCACCTCTCAGTATGCCGGCGAGCCGTCAGAATCAAGTGGAAATAGCTAGGGTCCCATTACAGGGCAGCTGCCAGAGCAAACTGGACCAGCACAAAAGAGGAACGAATGAACAGGAAGCCCATCTGCATGAGTCTGCGCCATGAGGCTCAAAATAAATCCAAGCTGACTGAGTATTACCATCACCAGTTTCCATAATCATGCCCAAGATTCCTGCGCTGCAGCTGCGGGACCAAGGTAAGAGCCTAAAATCAAACTAATCATGCAACGTTAATAATCGATGGAATGCCGCTGGCAACCCAACATTTTCTCAAACCCTCCCCTTTGTTTAGTGCGGATCTTCCAAAGCCTGGACAATGGAAGATAATCTTCAAAACGCATGCAACTGCACACTGACCTACAGCACACACACACACACACACACACACACACAGTTATAATAACAGGAAGGAAGTGCCATAAACAGATGGTAAACCCAAAGCTAAGCATGCCAAGAAAGCTTATTTGTCGGCTTAAGCAATCAGAAAAGCTTCTGCATAAGAAGTCGTCTCATTATCCAGTAATAAGGCAGTAAAGCTACAGTAAATGTATGAGATAAAGGCCGTGCTAACAATAACGCACGTCATAAATTATGTTTACAACATTTATCCTTATCAAGGACAATTTATAACCAAGCTAACCAGTCAACGGTTACAGCTTCTGTCCAAAGGCCCAACACAGCTCAAGTTTGAACTCCTAACCTCCCAATTAGGAGTTCAGAGCCTTAACCACTGAGCCACCCCCATCCCCCAGTCTGAAAAAATTGGGTTGGGGTTGAATTAGTGCAGTGGAAATGAGCTTTGGCAGCTTGATTGCCTTAACACTTGTCCCCAGAGCTAAGAAACAAAATGTATTTATAAATGAACTACTAACTGTACCAACAAAGACTGATTATGAATCCCAAGTTTCTTTAAAAGACTTGGTCAATATTGGTGGTCCTTTCATTACTGCTTATCTGAAAGCAAAGAATGACTTGTTTAATTAGTTTGCTCCTGATGGCTTTCTAATTTGGACTGGTAGATTAGAGCCTTTGTTAAGTTTGCACCAATAGCGCTTTCTGTTATATGTTTGGGTTCTCGCTGATACGAATACAGATACCAGTATAATATACTGCTCACAAAAATAAGAGGATATTTCGTTTTTTAAATATTCCCTATTTTTTTGAGCAGTGTAACATTACAGTTCTTACAATCACTTTCGAAGCTTGTTTTATTTTCATAAGATGGTCCTCAGTTTCTGACTCAAACTAAATGAAATATACATCATGTTCCTGCATTGTAAGCTGTGATAAGCAATCATATACACATACTACAGTCCAATCCGGTTAATGGGACCAGCCGCATCCTAAAGCACAGGAACAAATCCTATTATATACGTGTAATATTATTCACTTGTTTGGACCGAAATTCCGTTTAATCGGACCAAAGAACGTAAGAACGAATAAGAAAAAGAAGCCACAAGTCGCCACTTAGCCACTGCAAAGCGGATCAGCGAGATATGGGAGGATTTTTGGG
>JAUZSU010038054.1:0-21736 GCA_034780255.1 Parotocinclus maculicauda
CCAAACCTTAGCTCGTGTCAAATGGCGTCTGTTTTTTAAATACGTTCGAAAATGTAAGCATTCCAGCTTCCTTAATGTGATCATACATTAGTTTGTTAACATATTTTATAATTTTATTTATCATAATGTGTCAAGCGAGCAAATTAGAGTTAGATTAGAGTTACCACAAACATGTACATTCATCTCATGTAAATTAATCTCTTAACAAGTCACGATGAAGTGTTGTTACCAATAATGTCCACCAGATGTCGCCAATAAACAGGTGACTATTGGGAAATGAGCAAACCTTCAGGGTTTTGTATAATAAATAAAAGAACATTTAAATAAACCATATACTTTCTCTTTCAGTATCAGCTCCATCCTCATAAAGGCCCCCAAATATTTCCTTACGCTATAACACTCATTAATAGCTGATCAATAACCTTATTGTATATTGTATAATCTTAAATGTTATGTATCTATATATCTGTACCAGAGACACAATCGACCATCATCCAGAACCAAATTCTCTGTGTGTGCAAATAGGATAAATTAATCTGATTCTGGTTCCTAAACTCATCTGAACAGATCTTTAATATCAGAGTCTGATCTCCCTCATGCTCTTGTGACTAAACATAAGTAAATCCTCACAGTCGTGTTCCAATATCGAGTGGTAAGCCTTTTATAGCCTCAGCTCCTTATTAATGCTCCCTGGTGTCGAGTTTCTGCAGAGTTTTGGCTATACGGTGTGTTTATACGATCGGGGGATGTGTTTTGTTTAACTTTATAACCTTGTTTCTGGGATTGTGGTCTTTTGTTTAATTTGTGAAAGGTCATCTGAGCGTTTGGGTCACTAACAATGTCATGAATGCAGAGGCTCGTTTTTAGACTGGCTCTAAATACCTGTGGTTTGGTGTTTGTATGTGTTTTTGGTTAATCCTGGCCTCCGCCCCTATGGTAAGCTCTAAACAGTACCTTGCCCAATTTGCCCTGTACTTAGGCTCCGTGGCAGTGTGTCCGTCTTTAGGATTCTGGAATTAGTTCGCCTTATTTTCTACAGACTGAGCCAGGAATGTGCTAAGTGCTTAAGCTAGGCGTGCTTTGGCATTATGGGATAGATTTCATCTTGAGTTTTGCGAGCAGTCCATGCTTTATGCTCGGATCGGGTCCCTTTTTGAGTTTTTTCCTTGCCACTATCGCCCTAGGCTTGCTTAATGCGGGATTGGCCTTATCTGATAATCTAATCTATAAAGCGGCTTTATGTTTTAAATTCAAACACACACTCCAAAACCTCTTACCATGTGGCCATGAGGGACACAAAACTAATAGTCATGTTTATGGTTAGATATTCTGTGTCCTCAAACTTTTGGCTCTATAGCATAAGTAACATTAGGACTTTATATAATTACCTTTATATAATAAATAAATATAATTCTCATCCCAGACTTAATTAGTGTTAAAGTTCCCGGGACTGAGACTCACCAACGTTTACAGATCCTAAACTCTTTGGGATTTAGGTTCTGTTTATGAGGTCCATCGTGGCCCCATAACGCTCCCTCTACTTTGTGGAATTGTGCATCACTGTGAGTGTGAGAGCTCAGGTTTAACAGTTTCTTGTGAAAAATCCGGTAGTTTCCAGCCAAGCGACGGCAGCACCGTTGTGCCACATCTGGGTTTCTCCCTGACACCTGATCCAGTACGATCTGTTTGGACTTGGGGAGCAGAAGCTCTGACCCAACCTGGGATCTTACAGGGTACAGGAGATTCCCTCTCACTCAGAGTCTCTGTCTTCTTTCATTTGAATCACGACGAGAAATATTATGAAGCTCTGACGATTGTTCAGTTCTATAAATCAGATTTAGTACTGATCTGATCTAACCCAGACCTTAAATTAGACCCTAAAGTCCCAATTCTGGAGAATTTAATGTTTTTAAATGATCTAGAGTAAAGTTACAAAATATATGGATGAATATGGAAGGAAAAAAAGCCCCTTTTAAAGCGTTTTTTAAAAGTATATCATCAAACACGGTCACATTTTTTATTCATTTCAACCCTGAACAATCTGATTAAGTATTAAAATATAAATAGTGAATGACTTTGCTTTAATAATTAACGAGCTTCTTGAGGAATCATTATAATCATTATAAAGTTGCTCAGGGACATATAATCATTCTCCAGATCCTCCACCTGACCTTAACGGTGGAGTTATTGATTAGATCAGAATAAATGCGGCTGTTCTTTGACGATTCCATTACTTACACAGAATTGAGAATGGAATTATAAAGAAATTAATGATTATCAGGATCATCAGGAAGTGGAACGTGTAACACCTCCTTACCCAAACTTTGTCACGAGCACAGGACAAAGCATGGTGGCGGTAGCATTATGTCGTGTTTTTATTCTGCAGGTGGCTGTGAGAGCTTTGTTTTTTATTCATAATCAAAATCCTCTCTTGCCTTTTCTCTTACTGTTTAGGCAAAATGTGGTTTTATGTTATTTTCCTTGCTTTGAAACTAAAATAAAAAGGTGTAAGATGATTTTCTGGTTGATTTCTGATCTATTCACCTTCCAACCATAAATCTGTGCCACCCTAAAATAACACTAAAACTGGCACGAAATGACCTACACCCAGTGCAGGTGCCCAGTCACACAGTAAAGGAAGTCTGACCCCTAGTGGCAGGTGAGGGTATGAACAGCCTCAGATCCATGTCTAATGTTCACCAGGATGTGTGAAATCAGATTGAATAATCTAATCATTGCTCTATGGGGAGTTAGTAGAGGTCAGGAGATGATTTGATCTCTTTTCTTTATCTCTCAGAGATAATAAGCGACTAAATGAACGATGTTTTCTAATCCAGACCACATGCTGCTCATTCACAAACTTCCTGCCCCGTGAGACGACTCGACTTTTTCTCATCTCAGTGCTGTTCTCGGTTCTTGTTTGATATTTAGTTTTGCTATCGCAGCGAGACCTTTTCATGTGGTGAGATGTTTCATGTTGACCTTCTGAACGCTGCTGTAATTACAGGTTTAATCTTGGTTCAGGAAATAATCTGAGGTTTTACTTCATATTCAATTAGCATGGCTGCTCTGTAAACAGTTTATCTGGATAGAGAGAAAAAACTCTTGGTGTTGGTTTGTACAAATTTCTTTTATTTCCAGTACTGAAACAGAGGCTTCCAGCTCAGCTCGTGTTTTCTTTATATATATATATAGAATCATTCTACATGTTTTATTTCAGTAAGACTGAATGGTCAGGACGGCGGCTAATAATGCCACCATAAACAACAAACACGCCATAAACACGTCTCTTAACAGATCACAATTCCCTGATCGAAAAAAAGGCAATAATATACGCTTTAAAAGCCACGACAAATTGCAAACCAACCCGCATTATTATCATTCTTCTCTGAGCTCAGAGTCTCTTCTCAGAAGCTTCGTTCTGGTCCATGAAGGAACTTTTTCATTCCCGCTTTCCTTTGGGACGTATCACTCAGCAGTAAGGCTCCGGTTTTGTGTTAAAATAATAAAAATAGGTTTGCAAATTACAGTCCAGGCCAAAAAAAAAAAAAACCCCAAAAAAACCGATCGACAGAAATCTCACCGTTGTAAATCTGAACCATTTTAGACGCCGATTAAAATAAAAACACAAACACACACCTACACATATCATATTTAACAAATGCACAGCATTTTTTGGATAAAACAGCACTCTGGATGCTAGGAAAGGAGAAAAGAGTAATCAGTAATCACTAATGGTTCAGACTGAGATATTAAGCTGAGGGCACTGGTTTTGTTGGTTTGTCATTTCTTGTACTGGTAGCTGTCTCTCTTGCCCTGCTGCATGTTTGGCCGGGTTCTGAATGCCACACGAGGCCGATTCCTCCTGTACCGGGCTGGCGTAGGGCTCGTCCTCTCCCCCGCTGCTGCCCAGAGACGTCTGGCTGACGTACACCATGATGACGTCACCCGTGAAGTTCATGACCTGGCCGGTGGAGATGAACGTTGTGTTGTTGTTTCCTGTCACCTGAGCTGAGAGAACACAAACTGCGTTCAGATTATAGATTTATAACACACCTTTATTTATACACCTCCTGTTTTATATAGAGACAGAGCTCTGGAAATAATAACAATAAGAGAGAACGACAACATGTCCTTTGATTTGAAGTGAAATATAGAATAAAAACGGTATTCGGATTTATCTTTATATTCTCTCTAAGTGGCAAAGAAGATGCTGTGTTTTATAATAAATAATAATATAAAAAAGGAAAGTTTTAATCCCAGCTTGTACCATCAGTACATAAGATCTGGTTCTGGGGATCCCCTAATTAGCAGCTCGTTAAGTACGATCAGGTAAGTCTGATAATCATATCAATTTTAAGAAAAAAGAGGGAGAGAATCTTGTCATGAATTGTTATTTATTATTAATTAAAGTGAAGACAGATTTAAAATCATTTGTAATATCGTTCTATAGGTTAGTAACTCAGCATTTTAGTTTATACTAAAATAAAAGTTTGTACTAAAACCTTTCTGTATAATGCATGAACCAACTTTCTAACCATTTTATATTCATATATTTTCCTTATAGCTCACACTAAATCCTGTTAGGTATCGTTACTGGTTTAACAGGAAGGTTCTGGTTTGATATGAAATGTTTTCAGCAGATCAAACATTTAGCAGTACCTACATACGACTGGTCATGTTGGTTAACCATTATGTCACCATACACACACCCCGTACTGGTGAGCATCATACCAGTACATTACTAATATAGCTCGGTGCTGGTTTTGTTTATCCAGGGCTAATATTCATATAAACAACACATTAATCTTTTATGTGGTTTAATATTTGATCATTTCGTACATGTGGAAGGAAAATGAAAATCTCACGGATAAATGAAAAGCATTAAACAAGTGAATGTGTGAAGTATAAAATAAATAGATTTTCTTTCCTGGAGTGAAAGGTGACGTGTTTTGCATATGAATCGGGACCGGAGTTAAGAACCGATAGTAACCAGAACAGATCGTATCATTTAGGGACAGGAAAAACACTGCAGAATTAGACGAGTATTTGTGCAAATCGTGACATTTGATTTGCTTCCCACTGAATCCCTAATGCTAACTCAGCCCTTACAAAGCAGAAAAATCAAGCTATTTACGGGACTTCCGGTTTAAAAAAGACTAATTTCCTTCCATAAGGGCCGGTCGAGTTGTTCCTTAAACGAGGCCGATTATTTTCCTCCACATGCACCGGGCACACGGCAGCGAGGCAGACTGGCGCTGAATCATGCTTCACACATCTTTTACTCATTATGCCATGATTTATCACGTGCCAGATGCCCGCTGACCGCTCCGACGTGTCTCGTTTTTAGCGGTCCTGTTTACTGGAACAGCTTTACTGCTGTGTTTTTGTATAAAGAAAACATATTAGATTTAAGGCCACTTATGAGGAGTATGAACAGGAGCTGACAGAAAAGTACAGGCTGAGTAGTGCTAGGTTCATTTACAGGAAGCCCCGTCTGGGGGTCGGGAGGAGGGTTCCTTCCATTTTTTTTGCACTTAAAAACTTATGGGAATGGGTGTTTATCTTTTTAGACCATTTGCAACGTGATCGCACCTCTGAGACCACATGGATTATAAGCTGTTCCAACCAGCATCTTGTTTCAATCTTGAGAAGCATTATTGAGAAATTCTGGAACTGTGTGTGAATGGAATTTGGTTCCTGGCTCTGGATCTAAATTGTTGGCGAGCTCGAAATACCTCGAATATGCTAAATGTTCCTGTGATGGTGTTACGGGCAAACGAAGCCCACTATCCGAAATCTCACCTCCCTCCTGTACTCCTGTACTCCTAACCACCACCAGTACGGTTCGTGTGGATGAATTACCATCACAACATTTTTGAATCCCATCCTTACCACAGGTGAGTGCAGCCTCTGATGTCTGGTTCTGGATCTCCAGAGCTGCTGCATCAGGCTCGGACAGGTTGTTATCGTCGCTGGTGATCAGGGAAAGCTGCCGGTTGGCGGTTCCAGGTGACGACAGGACGGTAGTGGATTCGATGCTGCAGCACCGCGGCTCGTTTCTCTCATACGTTCTCGAGTCGCCGTGTAAATCCCTGATCTCTGACATGTCCTCCTTGCTGGCGGCAGCGCTAAAGTCCAGATAGAGCTCCGGAGAGCCTTGGAGATGTTCCGGTTCGCTCTCGTTATAGCAACTCCTGCACGAAGGAGCTTCTTTGAGGCTGGCGGTACCATCCTGGTTCTCTCTGGTCTCCATAGCTTCTTCCAAATTCTCCCCCTGAGAGCAGGAGCAGCAGACGGCCAGCCCCGTGGCCACCAGTTCGCTGCAATCCTCGTTTTCACCCACCTCCATCGGCTCTTTGATGATTAAACAGCTGCAGTTAAGTGGAGACCCCGGACCCTCGGATCCCTCGGTGGAGCTGCCCGATGACCCGTCGGCCCTCTCTCGGTCCGGCTTGGTCGGGAGTCTGTTCTTGGCCTTCTCTAGGGGCTTGTCCTGTGATACGTCGCAGTCGGTTTTGATTTCAGGGCACACGCTGAGATACTCTGGAGGACTTTCATCCTGGGGAAGAAGGTGGGACGTGATCTCGTACTGAGCTCGGCTCTGTAAGCTGGTACTGTGGTACGGCGGGGTCAAGGTCTCCTAAATCAGGACACAAGTCATGGAAGAGAAGAATTCATAAATTACCTACATGTTATCAACAGACCAAGAGCTGTTCCTTCTATATTTCTGACCTGAAGCTTTTAGAGATATGAGAGAATAATAACAAAATGTGGGCTCTGCAAAGACAGAGTTCTTAATGAAGTTGTTTTGACTTACTTGTTGAATTCTGCTCCGTTTAATGTTCTGGACACAGGTTCTTAGATTAACTGTAAAAAGTGACAGATGATAATCAGAAGACCTGAAGAACTCCCAAAGCCTAAAAAGATTTCAAATGAATTCCTCTACAAAAAGTAATAAGCTCTCCTCTGAATGAGCCGTACCTGACAGGAGGTTCAGCTTCTCCTTATAGCAGGAGAGAATGACTGCAAAAATAACGATAACAGCACAGGGTACGACCACCACGGCCCACGAGGTCGAAGGTTCTAAAGGACACAAGGAAACATCTTAGTTTTGATCTAGATATGCTTATCTTGTTTATTCCACAGGAAACAGCCATAAACATGACATCAGTGCTAATTTACGCTCTTTAGCCACCTTTTTATATTTCTTATATTTTTTAATTGATCTAAGATTAACATTAAAAATCTTATTATTTAGTTTTCTCTCATTAATTTAGTGGTAAAACAGCAGGATTGTAATCCAGCATAAAACCGTAGGTCAATCTTTATTTTCTGATAGAAATACATTTAAAGCTGTGTTTCGATTTTGGATTGGATCTGCTTAAGATGTGTCCTGATACAGTAATGGTCAAAAGTATTAAGCCACCATTAGACTTTTTTTAAGATACAAATGTACACAAAACGTTCAGAACAAAACCGTTTTTGTAGGTAAAGTCAGTATTGAGTGTTGCTGCAATTCAACAGTGGTTTGGTCTCCAAAAAGTCCAGATTGTGCAAAGGTTAACTTGGAATCCCGATGATGCTGCTATTGCTCAAGTGGAAGCGAGCTCACGCTAAATACTTTCCACTGTAGCTGTTTTTAATATTCCTCTATTTTCTGGTTCTATTCTAATAAAGAGAATGACAGATAACCTCGTATGGTTATTATATTATTGCTAAAACAATAGATCTTTTATTTTTAGGACTTTTGCACGTCACTGTATAAATAATGAAAACAGTAATTTACAGTAATAAATGTAAAACTCTTTCAGATATCATCCGGTGTGTCTCATTCTTGTACTGCACTGATTTCGTTTGTGTCGTTGTGTGACCACGGCGGGTTTTGTGTTTCGTACCGAAGGGCGGTCCACACACCACGTCTGCTTTAGCGCCCCCCGGCTTCTCCTGGGTCTTACCGATGGCTTTGCAGCTGTAAGAGAAGCAGAGCTGTGAGTGCAGAGCCTTTGGTCACTTCTGTTTATCAGTATGAAATGTCTCCACAATCGGCCACTGCAAATATGGCAGAGGAAAATAACCTCTTTCCGAGGGAAGTGGTGGAAAAATTAGTCATAATAGCAGAGTGCGGTAAAACTGCTGGGGCTGTTAAAACGGCCGTGACCCGAGAGCAGGCCAGAATAACAGCAGCACTCGTGAGAATGAGCACTGTGATTGTACACATCAGCCCTGTTCTTATGGATGAGTGTGTATTTATGTGTGTGTGTGTGTGTGAGACTGTGGGCTGATTGCGGTTCGTTCAAACACTTTAAGTACACAGCACACGACACACTAACTCTGTCCACGGCTTGCACGGTTCGGCTGAGTTTGTATCGGAGTAAAATCCCTCCTTACACTCCTTACACGACTGATTCCCGGGATCTAAAACACACAGATCAGAAAGAAAAACACCTTTACTCTAATGAAAAACACAAAGTCTTCCTACTGACATGTGTTAGGGAACATACAGGAGAACATGCCAAATTCCCTACAGACAGAAACCCAAGTTCTCTTTTGGTTTACATAACCCTGAACCCAGTAGAACCTCAGAATTCCACTGCCTCCTTATTCAACCATTTCACACACTGAACGGTCCATTTGAAATGTTTTGAAATCCCAACATTTTTAAGACCTGTACCCATATGACCCGGCCTCAGGGTGTGTCTGAAACCAACTGGACTTGAACGGCCCTGCAGAACCAAGAAGGGTTCCATCATAGATTCATACTGGAACCCTTACAGTTCTTAAATAATGTAATACTAGAATTTATACTTAAACAAAAGAATATGGTATGAACAAATTTGGGACCCTTTCTGATGTAATCTGTCCTGATGACCTTAAATGGAGAGCCAGCTCCTGACCCTGGGCACCATGTTGCCATCTAAAAATTTTTCCAGCCAGAACCTGAGTGTGGTCACAGTTTGGTCTCATGTGCCCACAGTATATAATCGGTGTCAGCAGTGGGGTCTGGCTGGGTCTCATTTGATCCCGATAACATTTGGTTATATCAGCTTTTTGTGTTGTTCCAAGCGTTTTAGGTTCAACCGTTTTCCGGAACAATCGGTGCATGATCAGGAAAAACTGCGGTGACAGCATTATGTCTAGCATGACTGCTTATAAATATTTATCCCATTGGGAGTTCTGGTAGTTTGCCAGACCCACTGATCTCGGCATGATTAAGGTTCTAAACAGCAGCTTCACGTGATTTTTTAATGGAATATTTCGTATGCCTACGCATGACGTTTCCAGCTTAGATCATTTCACATCAGCATAAAACATGAACTCTGCCTTCTATCCATCTTAGCTCACGTACAAATGTAAGCCAGCTGAAGTGTTTGCATAGCTACGTGTAATAAAGGCTTTGTACAGGATGTTTTGTGATGCGATGCCTCTAATCTGGGAGAATTTTAGGTGTTCAGGTAGGAACGTATAAGCACGGGACAGGAGTCATGTGGGTCTGATCATGCAGTAACACCACAGAGAGCAAGCAGTAACGGGAAAACACTCAGATGAGGTTCGATTAAAATCAGGATTCAATTAGTTTAACTAGAGCAAACAAAGGAATCTCGATCTTCTGTGTCAATCCACAAACCACAAATGGGAGGTCACTAATTCCCACGTGTCATTAGGAGTCGTTTACAATCATATTTTTCTGTTATTGCCTACAAAGAAAGCCGATCTAACCCGAATCATCCACAGTTAATGGAACAGTGTAAGACATCAGTAGGACTGTAAGTAATTTGGACCTACCGCCCGCCAGTCCCTGGCCTGCAGGGCATTGTGGGATTTTACCACAGAACTCGCAATAGGAGGTGGTACACTGGAAGCCCTCTTTGCACCGACACGGCTCAGATTTGGTGGTGCTACTAGGACTGGGACGAATAAAGCCCCTTCCTGCAAGAAAGAGACAAAATAGAAAAAGAGACAGAGTTCTTTATTATTCGTTCACAGCTTATTATTGGTACAAAATAAGTTCTATGAATATAAACTTCTTTATTCATCCATTTAGGGAATTCTTACAGTATCTAACCTACAGTAGAACCCGAGAACAGAGAGGAAAGGCTCAGGAGAAACACGTCCCAGGTCTTTGGAGCATTTGATTCTAGATCGGTTTTACCTAAATCCACTAACCTTCCAAAAACCTGTAGGGAACCATTATGTAATGATAAATCTGATGACTGACACTTTAAAATCCTCGAGTAATCAGACAATCTGAAAGCAGAACAGGTTCTTCCTTAACCTCTTAACCGTTCAAAAACCACTAAGGGGCCATTTAAGGGTACAAACTGTTAGAAAGTAGATTTGATTTTTTTCTATAACTGTTGGATATTTAAAATATGCAGGCACTTTTTTGTTGATTTTTCTAACAATGTACCCTCACAGAATGTAAAACTTATTCTAAGGTCAACATTTAATCCCAAAAAGGACATTTATTAGCAATACAGAACATACAGAATGTAGAGGAACTTCTCTTTGTATCAGGGAAAACTTTTAGAAAAGAGTTATGAAATAAAAAAAACCACAAAAAACCTCAAAAGATTTCTACTAAGATTATTTACTGTCATAGAAGAGAAAAAGAAAACTGTTGTTGTAACTTGAACACTTCTAAGATTGTACGTTCTTGGAATGTATTTATAAACTCAGTTTCATGTCAAAATCAAAGAGGTTCCATGAAAATGCGTTTTTTTGTTTTTTTTAGTTAAAGGGAACTACAAAGGCGTCTGAAGTGTGGAAACAAAGTTTCTGGAAGGCTGTGTGGAAACAATGGTTGAGATGTTGAATGACTGACCCTCATCACAGAACTCCTGTTTTTGGCATCTCTCCTCAGAGTTATATTCAGACTGGTACTCGTTGGTCCCACACGGCCGACACTTGGTGGGTTGGTCCTCGGTGCAGTGCGCGAACACGTACGTTCCTGCATTGGGTAGAAAGAAGTTTGTTTGTTTGGCAAACGAGGGTCCAGTTTAATTTAAGCTTGCTGTCTGTGTGCCTGTGGATTCGGTCACATACTTTCTGCATTATTCCGATTCGGAGACAAAACACGACTTTATAGAGCAGAGACTAAACTGAGGTTTTCCACAGCGTCGAATGGAGAAGAGCTCTGGGCAACGTGGGTGTTCCTCTTTCACCCACACTTCCTTTATAAAACTCAACGACAATCATTTCTTTTGAGATTTTATGCTATAAATCAGCTGGTTTAAATGTACCTGGTTCACATTTGTTGCAGCATTTGTTGATTCTCAGGTATTGGTGCTCGTTACAGGTCGGTTTGGCCAGCCTCCTCTGAAACAAAACACGTAGATAAATCAAATGAAAGCCAAATGCACAGACAAAACAGTAACGGGTTCATCTGCCAAGTGAAAATAAAGGTCAATAAAGTCAAGAACTCAGAGAATGTACAGAGTTTACAGCCGCCGACCACATCCCTGCTGATGCCACAAAAACTTACATGGGCTTTTACACAGCTAAAGCTTCTCATCAAACGCTCTGTAGGATCACAGAGGATCCAAAACGTCCTGATCTGCAGGGAGGAGCAGAAAGGCCACACCATCCACACAGGCTCTTCTTAGCTGAAAACAATGTTTGTGCAGCTCCAAAAAATGGTTTGGCACCAGCGCTCAGTGAAGCTCATTATTATTATTATTATTGTACAAAAATAACAGATGATTCTAGAATGTTTTATTAAAAACGACTCGATTCAGGCTGATTCCCAGTCAAGAAAATGGGTTTTAAGAAGCTAAGAGCGTTATGGTTTGTCCCTCCAAATGACTGTTGTTACCCTGAAATGATGTTTTAAAGAAGTTTAAGTTACTTTATTCAGGTATTGTTTCCAGTTTCAGCGTGCCAGGCTGTACCAGTTAGCTTCTGCTCATCGGGGCAGAACTCTCCCCATGGCACAGACTCATAACTTGCTGGGATAAACTGCCTTCTGTGGGGGAGCTATGTGGCCTTACTAAATGTGGGTTGGTCCACAGGAAACCCTCTCGGCTCTATATGGGATTTGAACTTACTAAAGCCTGCCAACAGAGAGCCAACAGTTGGGTTTGTGGTTTATGTGTGTAAAGCCGTGCCCACATTACCCATAGTTCACTTGCTGTGGCTAGTATAAATATAAAGTATAAATATCAGCCTTTCGAATGGATCGCAAAAGCCAATTAATCTAACCAGAATATAATATAATTATTTTAATCCTAAAGTTTAGCAGAAGATCCACGACCAAAACCTGGGATTTACGTTATTTAGCAGACTCCCTTATCCAGAGCAACTTTACAACTCGTACAGTTTTACAATCCAAGCTATGGTGAGTTAAGGGTCTTGAGTCCAGTACCTTAACCTGCTAGGCTACCACAGTCCTTAAGCTCTGATGTCATCATCAATCCTACATTACGTTACAGGAAACTGAACCAAGAACATTTCCATAGTGGATCATCCCAGCTGAGCTCATGGGTTTATATTCAAATATCTAGGAGGATAAATATCCAGGAACAAAAAAGATTTCCTCGTTCGATACGCTTACACTCGGCGACAAGAAGCTGATGCCATCTGGATGAGTGTGACATCACAGAATCATATTCAAATAATAGTCCAGGATTACCACTGAGCTGCTAAAAATCATTACATGTCACCTGGCTGCTATTAAAGTTCAGCTAACCAGCAACACAGAGCACAACTCACACACACACACACACACACATCCACCCTCACACACACTTTGTGGAGAACATACAAACTCCACACAAGCAGGGACTTGAACCCAGGTCTTTGGACACTGTGCCACCTTGAGAAACATTGAGATTTATCTTTTGATTTGTACGTTTTGTTGTTTATCCTTAGCTGTGTTAGATTACAGGGTACAGACGTTAGTGTGCCCTGGGCATGATGCCAGTCACTCACAGTTCTTATGCCTGTATGCAGTGTCAAACCTGGCCTGAAGGCACCACCGGTACTAGAACCTGGGTCACTCTGACGGTGGGTTAGACTGCTGTGCTACCCGAGGGTCTGAATGATAACACACACACACACATTGTGTAATATAATGTTTATAACAAATGTTTTGTGTTCACTTCATTTAGAAATCAAGCTAAAGCTCTAATTTTACGGGGGTTACCAAACATTTGCTAAACAAGTCTTGAGATAAGAAGAGTTGTGTGTTTGCAGAGTGTTCATAAGAGCATGCTTAAACATCTGTTCTATTGTCTGTGTGGTTTCAGAGCCCAGACTCCAATGAAGCGTGAGAATGGAGACAGGAAACCAAAGGAATGTCCAGAACTCGTTTATGGTCCCTCTACATCTAACCAGCAGAGTATACACCAGCGACATGCCATATTTTCATTCCCTAAATATATAAGAACATTGTGGGTGACGCCCTGAATAATTACACGCTACAAAACGTGCAGGACATGCAACGGTGACGAACGGCCCAGTCGTGCTTGGCTCCGTCCTCCACAAACCTGCACAGGTTCAAACCATAAAGTCGCCCACGTGCTCCATTTCTATCCACTGTTCCTCCTGGGCCTGCTGCAGGGCTACAGTACCATCCACTGTTCCTCCCGGGCCTGCTGCAGGGCTACAGTACCATCCACTGTTCCTCCTGGGCCTGCTGCAGGGCTACGGTACCATCCTTTAAACCACAAACTACACTGATTCACATGATGACCTGGCTGTGTGATTTACTCTGTATGTTCTTATTCAATAGATTTTATGGCAGCTCGTTAATCATGAATTTAAAGTGTGAACTTATTGTACTGCGTATCGACGCACAAACTTGTCAAAACAGCGATTAGTCAGAAGTCTGACCGAGTTCTTTCTGGGAATCGTTGCCTGTGCTGAGCTCTGAGGTGTCGCTGTCCGTCCAGCACATGTTCAGACCTGCAGGTCGGTGGAGAAACACTTAGCACATGAACACGCTTCACTCTGAGGCTGCTGAGAGGTTTAACCAGAGTTTAATCCACCTAAACGTGGAATAATGAAGAGCTACCGATAAGAGAATATTCAGAAATACTAGCTTGACTTTCCTGGCTGTGTGAATTTAAGGCTTACAGAGTGACAGTTGTTGGACTGGGATGTGCAGAGACAGAGAGGTTTATGCAAAGCAGATCAACAGATAAAGAAAACTGGAGACACCGGTGTCAAGAGTCAAAACAGTCAAAAATAAAAGGCTTAGTGACAGAACCCAGCATGGGACAGTGAGAAGAAAAAAAACACAAAAAACCCCAAAGCATTCTTACAATGGAAGCCAGGTCAGTCTCTTCAGAATGCTTATAAAAGTACAGTACATCACTTCTCTCTGATACAAAATCCATCCTAATTCTGGGCATCACCCAATCTCTGATAATAATCCGATAAAGATAAAGCTCAATATCTGGACTATATTAATATACACCTTTAAAGATTGGAGTCCAGACCTCTGCATTTTTACATTAGGAGTCAGGACTATACACCTGATTAAATGACCTGCTTTTTCCCGCCTGCACTGTCAATGATTAACAGTGTGTTCAACATAGACAAGCAGAAGCTCTGTGTGTGTGTGTGTGTGTGTGTGTGTGTGTGTTGGATCAGACCAAGTCAGATGAATACTCGGATCCAAACAGATAAATCCATATGATATTGATCACTTTTATTCTGGGCAGCTCCTGTGGTGCAAACAGCTGTTCCTGATGACCTAAGATTCAGACCTCGGGTTGGGATTGGGAATTCTGGGGCGTCCCGCCCATGGAGCCCACTTGCATTCGCTCCGTTAATAAGGACTGTCACTACAGTGGCAATATAATATAAAAATGTTTTGTTTTTCCCTTTCTCATGCTTAAAGTAAAAACAGTTTTGCAAAGATCATTCATGTTTCTGTTCAAAGTAATGTTCAGCAGCATGGGAACTCCAGGATCTTCCCAAATATTGACTATATACAATCCACTGATTGATTCATCTTTGGTAATATCCTTATTCTGGTGGCAGTGGGTCTGGGATCTACCTTGGCAACACTGAATGTGAAGTGGGAATCCACCCTGGATGAGGCAGGGCATCTTAGGCTCATTTATTCACACCTAGGGACGATCGGAGCATCTTATTCCCTTATTCCCTTATTCCCTTATTTCCTTATTCCTAACATGCATTCTTTGAGATTAAGTAGAATGCCAAGAGTGAGCAAAAATCTGGGTTAAAGCTTCTTAGCAGAGTGAAGGTGGTTGTAACCGCATAGGAGAACAAACAACCACAAACTTTTGGCTATACCGTGTGTTTCTTTGAAAGAAATGGGAAGCTAAAGATCAGACTCTACATTATAATAGAGATCCGTGAGAACAATCCCAAACCCTCACCTCGTATTTACTCAGTCACGAAGAAAATTTCTACGATTTATTCCCCAGACTTTACAGAATGAGAACCATGACCCACAGCTTTTATGTGGTGATGCAAAAATTGTCACCGTTACACTCTAAGCAATTCTTTGGTTTTGGGAACTGGCTCTCCTAAAGAGCTTTGACCAGTTTGAATAAACAAGGAACATTTCCAGCCATTATGTCAGAAGAAGCCACACACAAACCTCTCTAAAGGCCATGCCAGGGCTGAACACCCTCAACACCCACACACACTCTCTCGAATGCCAACAGAAGTTACTTCCACATGAGAAGTTCTTCAGAAGATCAACACACAGACAGAAAGGACCCTGTAATTTCTTCACAGTTCAACAAGTCAGCTTGACCAGGAACAGGCTGATGATTTGGAGATATCCAGGTTCCAGTAAAACAGAACAAACAGACCGCAGATCAACCTTTAGAAAGTCCACATGCATCCTATTGTTTCTCCAGTAACTTCCAAAACAGATCCAGTTAAAAACCAGCCACAATGACGCGTCCACCAGTTTACTCATCCCATATCACGAGATCATTCACAGGCAAAATAAAGATCTTACCTGGATGCACGAGGTAAAAATGAGGCATGCAATCCATCCCTGAAATATCCAGCCTGTAGAGAAATGCGCTCTCATGATGTCTGAGCTAAAGATGATCTTCTGGGAACCAAAATAAGCCTTAAAAACCCGAATTTGAAAGCAGTTTAGTTTGTCCAGTCAGTGTAAGTTACAGCATGATCCTCTCCTTCTACATCCACTCCCTCACATCAGAACCTCAGCACTGCTCCAACCACTTCTGGAGTTCCAATAAGAACTACACATAACTCACTGCAGAACAGAACAGACATGAGGGGCGGGGCTTCAGAGGAGGAGCCCCATCTAAACGACTTTCTATTGGTCCTATGCAAATAAATGCAAATCTATCTGTAAGTCCACAGCCTGGGAGAATTTGGTCTCCATCCAGGTAGGAGACACACCTGAGGGCTGAGCAAACAGAGCAGAACAGTGACATGCATGATCTTATAATCCTATTTACTGTTTAGAGATTCGAATAAATCCGTTAAATAAGAATGGATAATAAATAAATAAAAATGCAAAAACAAATATCTCGTTTGTCACCTTACAGTAACTGCTCTGATTAATTTTATAATCTATTTTAACCTCCAAAAGACTAAAAGCCTGGCTAATCAAATATAAGATTAAAATAAACATATTTATATTGTAAAACCTGCAACAGTGGATAAAGTACAAAAAGAAGTAAACTATGTAAAAGTCTAAATACTGCTAATAAAGTTATGTTATGTAGTGTGATTATAAAGTTCTTAACAATACTTACTGTTGTGTAAATAATTATATATTTATATATATTGGATGAGGTAGGAATGTAAAAATGTAAGAATGAATAAAAAGCATGATGATTCAGCTCTGGCCTAAAATGGTCTCTTAAACTTTTCGTTAAGTTATATATAGATATAGAGATATATAGAGATAAAAACACCATATAAAAGTGAACATTATATAAGAATTTAGAGAATGTGAATTTAAAAGACCTGTGCAATCTGATTCTACGTTCCACAGACTCCTACACTGTCTCTGTCCCCAGGGTTAGGCTTTCCTATGGGTGGAGGATCCTTGGCTGTTGCTGCTCCCACCCTCTGGAACTCTCTTCCTCTAGCCATTAGGTCCACATCAACAATTAAAGAATTTAAATGTCTTCTAAAAACCTTCCTATTTACCTCTTCTATTTAATGTTTTATTTTTATTTTTATTTTTTCCTGCTTGTCTTGAACTGTGTATCTTCTTGTGTAAATTATATTGATTTTTTTGTGTGTTAATACTCGCTGTAAAGCGACCTTGGGTTTGAGAAAGGCGCTATATAAATTAAACATATTATTATTATTAGAATCTTATTCTCCAGAATATTCTTGGTTTAAACACCCTGTGTTTATTTATTTATTTATTTATTATTGTGTTTGTGATGAAAGCAAACTGTGTCCATGTTTTTTGATTTGATTTGTCTTATAAGCATTTAATAATAAAGCCATTTATTCTGTCAGTACAAAGAGTCTTTTTTTAAAAAATCAAACATGATTGCTATGTTTTAAAAATAAGCCGCCTGGAGCTCTGAACAAGTTTCTACTCATAACCTTTGGTGGTATATAACGTCATTAAAATGTAATTAAAAAAACAAGGCTAGGAAACTAAAAACAAATAACTGTCTGTGTGTGTCTGTTGCAACAGTGCATGAATAAAACGTTCCTGTGCACACCGTACCCATGAGCCTCTCCGGTCGGCTCCATTACAAACAATTAAGATAAGCTTATTTAAGCAGACCCAGCCCATGGTGTCGAAACAGCACTGGGGGAAAAAAAAGCCTTGTTTTCTTTAATATGGTATAACCCAAACTCACATAAAGTACAGATACCAGAGATAACACTTATCTCCTAAATATACCACCTGCCTGGGCTTTACACCTGTCTTACAGGCCTTCAGTGCCATGTGCCGCTCTTTCACTGATGCCCATCTCTCACACACACACACACACACACACACACACACACACACGCTCCTCCTGTCAGCTATTAGTGGCTGATTTGAATAACTGTCAGTAAGGAGCTGAGAATTAGCTCCTGTTCCACCTCACTGCACTTTATCCTGAGAAAACAGTTGCACAACTTGGTATGCAAATCACTTTCAGGCTCTCAGGCTGTTCTGCAGGCGTGATGTTTTTCTCCAAACACCTTTTCACTTTCTGCACGGAAGACTGAACTGGAAAGATTTACCTTCTCAGCTCAGCTTATTTCCAGGTAACATAGCCAAAAGTGTGTAGCCACCCTGCCACATGATTTTCATTCATAAAAAAAGCCAAAGCCGTGCCGTCTCTTTAGACAAACAAACACCAGTAAAAGATCGGATCATACTGAAGCTCTGCCATGGTCTCCACAGAACATTGTTGCCTGGCCAACTGGAAGTGCTCTTATTAATCATTAAACACTGAAAAGCAACAGGAATACAAATGCAGAGATTAGTGCTGAATAATAGCTCAAAATAACACGTTTTTAATTGCAACTACAAAAAAAGCGCCAAACTGTCTCTGGAAGAAACATCTGAACAAGAATTGCCCAATAGGGGATTTACCTATCGGACACACACACACACACACACACACACACACACACACACACGATCACAATGCTAAACTTTAGGTAGAATGAAAATGAGAATAGGTTCTGGAGCAGCTTATGAAACATGGCCAAAAGTATGCAGACACACCTTAAACCACCCAAAATCCCAACTGCTAAACCTGGGTACGATAATTTACCAATCGAGCATGTGATATAAGCTTTAGTGGAACAAGTATGAACACAAACAGACACAACACACCAGCCAGGAGAATGCTGCATGATCAAAACACTACATCTAAATAGAGAAAAGGTACGTAAGAAGTATGAATAAATCAATATAAACAAACACATTAATTATCTGCTAAACCGTACAAAAAAACCCACAAAATGTTGTGGAAAACACAGACCATCCCAAACCAAAGCCTGCTTAGATATTCAAATAAAATGCTTTGGAAAGGGTTCTTGATAATTCAGCCGTTCCATTTGAATGGTTTGTTGTAGTAAATCATTGAAGATTTCTTTGGAAGTGACAGAGTGTGTGTGTGTGTGTGTGTGTGTGTGTGTGTGTGTGTACCAGTCCAGACCAGAATGACATAAAGAAATAATTCCAGACCAACATGACATGATTAAAGAACAAATTGTTCCCCATTGGAACCAGCGTTTACCCTCTTAAGATGTTTTGGGGGCAGTCACAGGGCAGTATGATGTGCCATGAAGGTGGGGGGCACCTGCTCGTTTGGGCATAAAGCTGTCCTGTTCCAGATCTTATTATAGAGTCGGCAAACACTCAGAATGAAAACACTAAATGTTCCTGTGGTTTGGGACACAGCCATCTCTCTCCATCTTTCCTGCTTTCTTTGGAAATGGTTCTGACTTCTGACTCATATCAGTGACTAAAATGTCCCACATCCACACACTTACTACTGCTTATAGAAAAACAGCTCTAGATCCAGGAGTGTGTGATTGCTGGTAAGGATTAAAGTATCCTCAACGTGTCATTATAAACGCTTTCAAATAAAAGGCTTATAAGAACAACCTGTATTTTTATTTACTGCCCAGGAAACCAGTGCAGCCTCCTCACTGTAACCTCATTAAAGGATCTACAGGCTGTCCCGTAACTCCAACATCTTCGGGAAAAAGGGACATGAAAGAACGTTATTTACCGAATTCACACATACCTTTTTAAATCGTAACTAAATCCTTTATAAAATCACCGTACACACAGGGGTTAATACTCTGACCTGGTACAACAGAACTGTAAATAACATATTAGTATGAAATCACAAATCCTAATTTAAATACAACATACAGTGGAAGTGTAGCACTTAAGATACTGGATGTGGAGGGTTCAACACCAAGCTCTGCCAAGCTGGCACAGTAGGTACCGTGACCGAGGTAAATGTATCGTTCAGTATCTTCACTTGTACCCTATAAGATTTTATTTTTTTAAGATTTCTACATAAACCCTCAGTGCAGAGCCTAGCGAGGAATTCACAGGGCAAACCCTGAACAAGATGCCAGTCCATCAGAGAGGTGGGCAGAACATAGTGCTGCAGTGCCAGCCTTCCCCTCCTTAGACACATCATGCTTTTTCTTTTTAAATCATAAACAAAAAAACAAATATCACGTCATTTGCCCAGTTGTGCCCAAACTTTTGGCTAAGACCGATCAGGGGTGTAGCGGGGTCCCGACCAGGACTTGTTTCCTGTGCCCAGGGGGCGAGATCCAAAACGTATTATTAATTAGGCATTAAGCTGAAAAACAAAATGTTCAGAGTATGCAAATGATTTGTTCATCCACAGCGAGAATGAAATCAATAAAAAGCTCCTAATCAGACGTCAGTGTTAAAGATTAAGCACAATATGCAAATCTTTGTCCTCTGGCTGTTTTGTTCTCCTGCTCCTGACCTATCAGTCTGCAGATGGACGTCAACCAGTGAACTTTGCTCCCTCTTTAAGAGAAGTGAAATCTCCTCGCTGTCCAATCAGCAGGCGGCGGAGAGTTACTGATCTTCTACAGAACACCTGTCTGATGTTTTTATATCTGGGAGTGACGGGTGTGACTTAAACTTACAACCAACCCCCCCCCATTACACACACACACACACACACCTGTATTCCTTTACACAAACGAGATTCTCAGCTATTTTTTTTTATTCTGACACCAATTACCCAGATACAGAGGACGGGGGACGGCGTTCTGTTCTCATACTGTACAGATATTTACCGTCTGGAAACGGAGCAGTAATTACACACTTATAGAAAACAGTCTGCAACAAGACCGAACAAATCATGGACGGACGTTTCTCATCTTCATCTGATGCCACAAAGGTGCGACAAAAACGGGAGGGAAATAAAAACAGAACGAAAGCAGTGCAAATCTCTTTGGAGGTCGGAATTTAAGACTTAAATAAGATATAAAAACAAACACGTAGGGATGAGATGAAGGCAAGCTTCAAGTAGGAGGTCCCACACAGCAGAGGCTCATGGGTAACGAGCTCGCCCAGCAGCGCCCGCTTCACTTCTTCCTCTGGAAAACGTTAGCCAGCATGGCACCGGACGTGGTCAGCTGACCCATCTTACTAAGGAACTTGGTCTTTGCGTCCTCACCCACCAGACTCGCCGCGATGGACATGGATCTGGAAAAAAAAAAAAAAAAAAGCTCAGATACTTAATTTAACACAAATTGGGAGGAAATAAAATAAACAGTGCTGAGGTTAGTCTTTAGTGACGTGAAAGAAAAGCCTTTATTATGTTTGAACAAAGAAAACAAGGTAAATAAAAGAACAGAGCTGTACTTATTTAGGATCCGAGTCCTCTGATTCAGATCTGAATGATATTTATAGATCTCTCGGGCTGCGTCCCAAACCTCCTGCAGTAAACAGTGCAGCCTTTTGCTCTTATGAAGACACGACCCATCATATCATATCCTAACTTTAGAATAGAGCTGCATCAGGAACCCAAACCCACAGATTGGACTGGTTCTGCCCAGAGGTCTGCTCCCATTCCACTCCACAACACACCGGTGGAGAAGGTGCTCCAACTTTGGTCACATTCTGTTGATCTTTTCTCTGTTTCCAAAATAGATGGATTAATAGTTTATAAATGTTTAATCCTCCTCTGTCTGACTGGAGTAAGTTTGAAATGTAATAGAAACTAGAAAATGCAGCTCCCGGAGGAACTGAGGATGTGTGTTGCATCGGTGCCGTTGGTTCTGGCCTGGGCAGGTC
>JAUZSU010038055.1:0-10197 GCA_034780255.1 Parotocinclus maculicauda
CTTGTGTTGCATATCATGCTTTATTTATTATAAACCACTACTCATATGGGTGCACACACACACACACACATGCACACACACACACACACACACACACACACACACACACACACACGAATATCAGGTACTGCTGACCAAACTCATTAAAACCAAAGTTTCCAAGTGTATATACGTGACTAGAAAAAATAAACGTAAAAAGTGTCCGGATAAGTTTGCCAACTCACAAAAATATATACCAAATTTATCAGTGGCCACCTTCTGCTACTCAAAGATCATGAGAGATGGGTTTGTTCAGTTTGTTTTCCCCTCTCACTTTAGCAGCATTCAGTGAGAGCTTAGAAAATGGAAAAAAGATACAGAGTGGCATCTGTGAATAATTTAGATTTTCTGCGATATGATGAAATATGGAGAAGGGGTGGCATGGACTGGCTAAAGACACCAATAACATGGCTGATATGCTTGGTAGTCTAGACAAAACAAAATCTTAAGGTGGCATAAAATGCTCTAATGCATAATTAGATAGATACATATATAGAATAAGCACATGGTCTAAGCTTATTAACAAGAGTGACCACATGTGGTGAAAAACAGTAGTACTAAAAAGGTCAGTTTATATTTGAGTAAGGCAGGCATAAATTGTTGTAGTGTTATTTTTTAACATCTTGATTTAAACATAATATTTATATTATTAATTGATTACATATTTAAATGTAAAAGTAAATATCACATTACGTAATTACAAACATTGTTCGGAGATTCATTCTGGATCTTTCTGGTTGCTCTGTATATGGCATATCATTACACAAATTTGGGTTTGCACCCAAGCCCCAGAGTCCATGGTTTCTGCATTACATAAGAACCAAGCTCCAGATCTTTCTCCAGCACTCATCAGTTAGAGGAGGGAGGGAGGGCGAGAGAGTTGTGGGCAACTGAAGGAGAGGTGGGGGTTAGCCCATTACAAATTTAAAAGGGTCGAGAGCACACACGGAGAGGATAAAAATATTGCAGCTTCCTCAGTCCTCATTTACCAGGCAGAAGGTGTATACTGAAGCTCACTTTTCTGATTCTGTTGCTGTGTAGTTAACCAGCTACATGTATATTGTAATGTAATACACTGGTTATGTGGTACAAAATAAAAACAAAATAAATTGAGCAGTATATAGTTTAGCTTTAACATGTGTGAGCTAGTTAATAGTGAAATGTGCATTTAAAGCAAAAATGTGTCTCTGGATTAAAATTCTGCTTGGACAATTACTTGTAACCAGATAAGTTTCTTAGCTCATGTTGCCAGACTGACCCAGTCATGCAGGTATGTCCTCGACTACATCAGGAAAATTCGACTCATTCTTTCCTGGGAAGCGACTCTAAAAGGATTGTTACATAAGCTTGTCTGGTCTCTCTGGTTATAAAGAAACTAGACTACTAAAGAGTTCTTCTGGTAGGTCTTATAAGCCACACAATCAGATCCTTGCAACTGATTCAGAATTCAGCAGAACGTCTGGTTTCAGTATACCAATGTTTATGTCACCCTATGGCTGTGTTTCCTTCGCAGTCTCCCTGTAGCCACTCACATCAGATTTAAAACACTGATGCTTGACTACAAAGCTAAAAATGGACTATCCTTTCCTATGCAGAAGTTCGAATCAATCTGTGTTCTGTACCTCATACCCTTTTAAACTGAAGCTTGGCTTGACTGAATTCACCACACATGATCAAAGGAAAATAAGCATAGATGAGATAGAGAACAGACACACTGTTTGAACTCATTACCTGCCCCATGCCCAAGACCAAAGAGCTGTCTAAGGACACCAGGGACAAAGCTGTAGGCTATAGGTCTCTGGTGTATTTGGTACTGTCATCTAGGTAGGTCAACGACTGAATGCAGTGTGAAAAATTCAATAGATTTATATTATCAGTAAAGAAGCCAGATGCACTGGTCAGACAGAAGTAACAGACCATTATGTGATCTTTTTTTCCTTCCATTATTGGGACAGCAAATGTAATTGACATCTGAATAGCTCGGATCAAACTCTCAGGTCGTCATGGTGTATCTTTGAGCCTTAGGCATATACTCAGAACAGAATGTTATTGGATACAGAGTTCATTGGGTTCTGTTCTGACACCTCTCAGTACCTAAGGAGTAAAACACTTTTGGTCTCTTGTCAGTTCTGTCATGATTTACTAGTAAGTCATAACACAAACAACAAAACAATGCAGTTACAAAGTATACAATACCAACTTTGGTGTTTTCAGTGCATTAAAAAAGAGCTATTGTCTATTATTGTATATTAATTGTGGTAGTTTTTAAAATTCGAAATTAGGAATATTAATATTTTAGTTAATATGTGTATGAGTGTTGAACGTCCTTGAGTAAAAGAAAAGGAAGGCCTAAGATATCTAAATTTCACAACTATGACTAACTAAATAGTCAGAAAGATAGACAAAACCTTGTAAGACCAAAACATGATATTAGTGCTAATCATTAAAGTTAAAGACTAAATTGTTTTGGGCAAAGTAAAGCTAGGAGACACTTCACCCACTAACTGCAAATGATGCGGAATAAACTGTAAGATCCAGGGAATCAGGAGATCATAGATTATAACCTGCTTGTCCTACGCCAGTGACCATGAAAAGTTTGTGAACGCTACACAGGGGGTTGTGAAAAGTAATGTATACATGACACCTGCGGTTTAAACACATTTTTTCTTTGTATTGTAGGTAAATTAATTAGTTGAAAGATCCCCTGAGGAATGTCCTTAGATGCTATCAGGAGCCTTTAAAATGGACCCAAACTGAGAGATGGGGGATTGTCTCTCTCCTCTTGGGGGATAATATTTTTTTCAAATGTTGGTTGGATTTAACTACAAGTAAAAGACAGGAACACACTCAATCAAAAACACTAGGATACAAGAAGAATAAGTCCATTCAAGTAGCAGCTGGACTATGGGAGCTAAGAGGCATCAGCACTAACCACCAAACCACCGGTTTAATTTTACATTTCAACAATGTTAAATGTACTAGTCTAATCTAATCAAATTATGGAACATTTCCGATTACCAAATTTGCACAAATTTGTATGCAGAATTCAGACATATTTCTGCACTGATTTGTTGCTCATATAGTTACAGATGAAATGTTTATGTAATACATTTTCCCTATAATATGTACAATAACAATTATTTAAATTGTGCATCTGAAAGAAATCATACAATATTATTTATATTTAACACTTCAAAATTGTGTTGCACATTCTATGTCTTTTCTGAGTCTTCATTTGGTGTTTTTAAAATAACATCACATGATGTTTTAAGTAAACACTTTAAAATTGAGTCTTAATTATCATCTAACCATCAGATAGTTTAATAGTATTAGTTCAATACTACCAACTGATGTTGGTTTTAAATTAAGGTATACCAGCTTTGTGTCTCAAACAATAATCAGTGTACTGAAAATTCCTAACTCTTGAGGGTTCTCCAAAGGCAGGTGCACAGATTTGGCTAGTTGATGTCCCTAAGGAAAGTGGGTTTGATTATTCGGAAACACTGAATCGGAGATCAGAGTTTAGAGCTTTAGAGTAGTGTCTCACACTACTACAGTAAATCTGTGTAATTATTTTGTGTTTATTCTGTATATTTTTGTGGGTTTGTATATAAAATTCTGCACAAATGTATTATTATTATTATTGTCAGTCCTCAAATTTGTGTGTGGGAAACAATAAAGTATATCTATATATTCATCTATTAGTACAGCATATTTCAGGAGGAGGGTGCTCTTATGGAATCATTCAGGGAGATCATCCCCCTTGTGCAATGCTATAATAATAATAATAAAATAAGGAAATAGGGAAAAACGATAAATACCTGCTACATTTGATTTTTCAGTTTTTCCTACTGCCTATATTTACAAACCTTAAGGTTATTTATTTAAAAGAAGCAAACAAACAAACAAACAACATATTGCTTACCCACAACTGTAAAAACCTGTCAGGTCTGCACTGAGAAAAACAGGCAATTTCAGAGGCGTTTACTGCATGTAGGTCATATCCATAGACTGAATGGGACACTAAAAATGGAGTAAGGCAGCCATGCATCACAGGTCCATACGCTGGCATAACTTTTCATTTTTCAAGCTCTACTAAGAGAATGCCCATTATATTAATCTTTCAGCCCAACCACTATACCCATGAAACTAAGGAAATCATATTTCCATGTAATCTCTATACTGTATGTCTCTCTCCCTATTTATAAGAAGTACAACTATTTTCTGGCTTAGTCCAAACTGTCAGGCCCAACTGTCAATACATTTTCTATTATAGGTTTGCTGACTGTCCAGTATCCAGCGAACACTGATCTGTGCAACTGACCACTGTCCAGCACCTAGTCCAGTTACTTATACATTGTGTTGCACATCCAGCATCACACTCATTAAAAAAATATATGTGTTAATATAAAGAAAAATAACACACACAATTGGCATTCAGAAGTACAGTTAGAGGTCATTTGGTTTTGTAAACTGCTATTTTGGTAACTGCCAAATGATCAGTGCATGACTGCTACATAGTGTCAGGTTTTACTTTACAGGCCAGAATAATGCTTTATAGGATGAGGCAGATTGCTGTCAAAGGAACAATAGATAGTAGGGAATCACATGAAATATAGTGCAACATGCATTGTTCAAGAGGGATGGATGTTTGGTTTACGTGAATAATAATATAGCATAATTACAGTAGAAATAAAATAAAGTATCCTCATACCACAAGTGTTCCCTCATTCAGTTTCTGATCTGTGTGGAGATTACACGTTCTCCCTGTGTCTACATGGGTTTGCTCTGGATAATCCGGCTTTCTCCCACATTTCAAAAACATGTGTTAGGTCAGCTATAGACTGTTCCTGTGTGTGTTCCCTGCAATTGGTTGGTGCCTTGTCCAGGGTTGGTTCTTGCTTGGCGCCCTGTGCGGCCCTTAACCCTGAATAAGATCATGTGGGTGTAAAAATGAATGAATGAATACATAATATCAGGCTTTATTTCACACTTTCCTTGGATGTCTCAGCTTATAAAGGCTGGACAGGATCAGTAACTATCAATATAATCTGTAATAACAACACAAGTGGGCCTAGTTCAGATAAGCAGTAGCTACCTGAGTGAAACAAGCACTAATTTTAGGAGAGATGACCTTGATTTGCACTGTTCATTATCAAAATGTGTTACACAAACTGTAAATAGCAGAGTAACTGCCAGTGTAGTTTGAGGACTGTACCCTTTAATGTATCCAGACCTAAAAGCCCTTAATGTTTTGCCAAGAAGTGCTTGACTATGAAAAATGTTAGGGCAAACCTGAACGCCCATGATCATCGATCCCTAAGACAGCACAGCATCATTAACTGCCATTAAACAATAGCCGATATAAACACAAGGGCAAAGGATTACTTTGGCAAACCTTTATCCTGCATTACAATATGCGGTTACATTCACAAATGCCATGTAAAACTTTACTGTGCAAAAAAGAAATATCATGTTAAGTGGCATCAACTTCTCTGAGCACTATGATGGACCATCATACATGAAAATGTGTATCGTGGTGAGATGAATCAGCATTCTGTAGTAATCAGAACTTTTCTTTTTGTTTTGTTTTGCTTTGTTATGTTTTTTTTAATAGGACATTGTGTGCATGTCCAAAACGGAAAATACCATTCTATTCTGAGCAATAAGTCCAAAAGCCAGTGTATGTCATGGTATGTTGTTGTGTCACTGATCTTGCTAAGGGTCATTTACAATTCTGCCATGGCAGCATTAATGCAGAAAAGTAGATTTAGATCTTATAGTAACATTTTTTTTTTCCAGGCACGTCCATGCGTTTTTCAACAAGACGATGCTGAACCACATGCTGCACACACTACAAAGACATGCCTGCAGAAGAAGAGGGTACGGGTACTGGACTGGACTGCCTGCCTGAAATATAGGAATTGATGTTTATTAACAAATGTAATTAAGTATATATCATGTTTATACTGTCTGCAATTAAATAAAAGTCAAATGTAAATGTCAGAAACACTGTGTGTTTTAAATATGTTTTTATTTTATTTTTTATACTGTCAAAACACAACAACAATTTGCAGCCGTTTTTATAGCATAAAAAATGTATTTCACTCTTTAATGAGCTCTAAACTGCTTCTAAATGCAATGTCACATTAGTATTTCATCTGGAAAAATGAGTTATATAAGTTATATAAGCACACCATTGGGTTCTTGAGCAATGGACAAACTTCTGAGCAATTATTCATGCTGTAAATATAAATTTGATGACTGCCAGTGGAACACCACCAGCTGATTTTGTTTAGCGCGCCCGTATAAAGCTTTCTGTTTGCTGTGTACGGGTGCGAAGCTTTGATGTTTTTTTCTGTTTTTCGTTCACGTCTCCGAACGTTTTTTAATGGTTATGATTTTCCCTTTCATTCCTGTTTTCATTATCCGATTTTCTGTTATAATAAACTACTTACCATCTTACTGCCGCGCATCAGTGCCTCCATGCTTCGCATTCCACACGACTATGACAAAAGGGTATAGTATTTTTGATGCTCTGGGCTGAGTTATAAAAAAAAGTTACAGACTTGAGAGAAGTAGTGAAATATTTTCAGAGCTTGGGTAGTAAAAAATTGACTAACCAAACACCTTGACCTTAAACCCAAGAAGAAACATTCTGCAAATGCAATTTTCATTTGTAGCTGGATCATACCAAACCCCTGCAGGCTTATTATAAATCTAGCGGCTGAGGACGAACTCTATATAACTGCTTATGGCTTTGAAATTAGATGTTCTATCATGGGCACGGTGTCCAAAATACTTAAGCCTTCTAGTGCAATACATTTAAGACATTACCATGGCTCTGTATGACTTTTTTTCTTCTCAAGATTTTTAGGTTGGTCTAAAATTACTTGATTTTTACAGCATTTTCAGTCAGAAGCTCTCCATTATTCTAAATTGTGATAATAAAACTTTTTGTTCTGGCACCTGCTGTTCAACTCAGATCCCAAGGTGTTCTCAGTCTAGTGACAAGACAGTCAGCAAGTCAAAAGCAATTTCATTTAGAAAAAAATTCCTAAAATGAACCTGAAGTCATTGCATTTACGGTAATTACTTTCATCACAAAAAACAATACATTTAATAAGCCTATGGGAGGGGAGGAGAACTAATGTCACACTGCTTCCTTAAACACAGAAAGAAGGTAAAATATTGTCTACTAACATGCTTTGAGCAAAACCTCCTCCTGAATCAGTTCCAAAATGTATTGCCTATACTGTCTGATGTCTTTGTACCCTATGATATTCTCATTTCATTTGTGAATTAAGCTGGGAATTTATCTGACACCTTGTGCACTCTAATTCAGGGAAAGTCTGACATAGGGCCATGAACACACACATTTTAACAAGAGGCCGAGATGGGGAGACTGAAGTCTGGCGCCCTGCTTATCATTCTTCAACGGGTGGGTTGACAACAGACTGATGCTGTACATGGGTGCATGTGAGAAGTGACAGGGAAACAGAGCTAGAGTGATAGAGCGGTGATTGAAATTTCTTTGATGCCTCAGTTTGGGTACAGTTTTGTAATAGAATTTAGTGGTGAGTATGGTTACTGGAAGTGAGCTTTTTGGTTCTAGTAGAATATTAAAACCATGGTTAATTAAAATAAATAAATAAATAAAATAAAGTTAAGCATTCAAATAGCCTAAACTGTAAAAAAAAGGAAAGAGTGATTAAAGTATACTGTTTGTAATTAATTAATTGTATTTATTTGCTATAAACTCACAAACCGGTGACAAGTATATAAAAAGACATTTTATGTACATTGTTAAAAATAAAAAAGTTTCTAAAAAAATTTGGGTCTATATGGGTCTGTGGTTCGGGAAATTAACTCTTGAACCAAGCTGAAAAACACAATAAAAGCAATCTTTTTGACATTTTGTCATCATCAATCAATCATGTAAAGCGGAAACACCTTAAATACAGACCTTTTAGAAGATGTTTTTTTTTTCATGGCACTAAGCAGATGGAAGACATCCTAACTACACAATACCAAATTACAAACACTCTATATCAGTAACGTTTGGTGATATAAAAAATATGAACATGAATATAAATGGTAATTTATATGAACACCACGATGAAACATTGTTTAAAACTCAAACTCCTTGCACAGCATACATCAAAACCTGACATGCACTGGGACATATGCACACAAAATATATGCAACAGCCACCAATCATAATCTGCACCTCCTTCTTACAAACTGCATAAATAATGTCAGAAGTGACTATAAAACCACCAAGCCAGCACATGCACATTAACCCTTGTTTTAATCAACTAAATTTGATATAATTAATTAACATTCTTAATTTCCTCTGGACTGTGATTGGAGATGGCAAGTGTCCAGGATAATTATTGGGTCCAAACAATAAGAGAAAATCCCCATAAAATCACTTGTCAATTGCATTATTATTTTTTACAATAAAGTCTCACAGTTAACGTTAATCTAAAGTGGCACTTATGATAAATATCTAATTTGTAACAATAAACAGGAGGCACTGCAACTTAATGCACCACCTTAGTGACAGCTCTGAATATTGTTGTGCACTGAACGTGTCAAGTTCCCAACTACAACACCAATTCTAATTAAGTTAAGATGTTATGTAAAACACAAATAAAACAGAATAAAACGATTTATCCGTTGAGAGTTCGTGTTAAATGATTTAAATTTTGAGAGTTGAGGGCCTTAACTTGGTCATTTAATAACACACCCTTTTCCAGAAGCACAGCAAAGCAGCTCTTGAAGCAACCTACAGCCTTTGTAGTTACTTCAATTCTTTCATTCAATTACTTGCATTTCTGAAAAAAAAAACAAGCTTGCTTTTGAGGTCTGTTTAGTGTTATTGTCTTATTGTAATACCCAACATCTTTTCAACATTAGTTTCTCACTGACTGTGTGCTATTTATTATAATCCATTATTTGCTTTATCCACATAATCTTTCCAGTGGGACTGTCTGTCACACAACCCAAAAGAACAAGAAAAATACGCCATGATTAAAGGTTTTTCTAAAAAATATCTTTCATTAAAGTAGACAAGCAGCCTTTCAGCAAATCACAGCACTTGTTTCGAACTTGAAGTGTTGTTTTGCACTTTTCAAATTTTGTTATGAAATTACATGTAAGATTTTCTCCTGATGAGTCTTACTTCAAATTTTGTCTACAAGTGTATTTATTAGAGGGTTCTTTGATCTTTCAGATCTTGTCTTAATTAGTTTCCATTACCTTCCATTTCTTTTTAACATTTTGGATAGTTGGTTACAAGCATTAAACGGTTATTTTTGTGAAAGTCAACAACCTGAGAGGTTTGATAGGTCAGATTGTATTAATCTTTGGAACTTAATGCCCAACAAGTCAATTAAGTTATGTGACCTTTCACGATCATCTAAAATGGCGTACAAAGTATGTTTAATTTATCCACAATGTTAATATAGGAAATTAATAGTATTGGCACATTATAATGTGACATTTAAGTTATTGTGTTAGTTTCTTTTTTTCTCTTTACTTTAAAATTTATAAAATGTCTTACGGATAGCCACAATATTCATGGGTCTTGCTTTTATGGATTCAAGCAACCAGCAAAGAAAATGTATTTAAAAATTTAAAGATTCCAATGAACAAAACACAATTCTGCACAATGCTGAATTCACACGAATTAAATGATGTGTTGGCATACCCTGAGGTAGCACCATTCCTGAGTTACTCCCTCTCTAACGCTTTGCAAGTATTGTTCCCCTCACTTCTCATTCTTTCTCATGTACAGACTCTTTTTTTAGATGTCACACACAGAAAAAGGGGGACTAAAATTAGGATAAGGACAAGTAACTTTGATGTGATACCTCTCTAAATGAAAGGGCATGTTGTTAGGGATCGTGGCTGCGAGTCCCGTCTTGTGTTTTTAGCCGCGATGTTATTTTACCCTTATCCCTAAGTGTGTGTACTTCCGCTTTTCCCCACTGTGTGTCATGGCGTTTGTTTTGATTTATCGCGGCGTTCCATTGGTTTGTTTCTTTGATTTACGCACCTGTTTTGAGTTACTGATTAATTAGGTTTGTTTTATGAGCCGAGCGAACACGCCTGTGTTCGCCGGCTCATTACGTTATCGTGTGTGTGTAAGTG
>JAUZSU010038066.1:0-10197 GCA_034780255.1 Parotocinclus maculicauda
CTTTGTACAACACCAATGTACAGCACTGTGCAAAAGTCTTATTCTATATTTTCATACATTTTATTTAGCTTATTCTTTATTTACTTTTTTAGTGGTCACTGCACTTTGTACTTGTACACTTACTTAATTTAGTCCATCTGTTTCTCTACATACTTTTTTTTGTCCCCTTTACTCTCCTTTTTTTTAGGGACATTTAGGCTCTGACAGTTTTTAATGATGAGAACAAAATGATTCACAGGACAGGATGTGAACAGTTCTGCTCTCTCAGCGGTTGTGTGTACATTTATATCTAGGGCATGATGTATGCTGGGAGACCATTATATAGATATCAGTGTATCAGGGGTTATAAAGTAATGGATTCTGTTTGCCAGTGAAGTGTGACATCATAATTCCAATTTAAAATAGACTTTTAGTCATTGCAGTTGGTTAAAACATCTGCAGTGATTCACCGTCCAATTAGTGAAGGCCTGCTGAAAAAGAGTACTCAAAAAGAGATAAAGCCTGAAAGACATGGATTACTTTGAATGAATTATTGTCAGAAAAATTAGTGATTTAAATTAATGAACAAGGTGACCATTTTTGACTACATCTAAGCACAATGTTGATTTATTTATTGTATTTTTTTAGAAATCTCTTTCCAGTAACAAGACAGACATTTGCATTAAAAGAGACAATATTAATGTAACACTAGTTTTCAGCTCAAGGATGATTAGCTCTGATAATTATCATTACAAGCAACAAAGGTTATTACATTACACAAACATCTGATAAACAAGACATTTTGCACACTGTGCACAAACACCACATTAGACAGTAACTATGTCCAGATTAAGACATTTTTCAAAAAATAAACTCTGCTTTTCTGCTTCAATGCCTCTATACTTAAGCAGCTGAGTATGTAGACGTGTTAGTGTAAACCCCGCACAACTGATGATGGTAATGTTTAGTTACAACGTCGAGTTTGAAGGCCTTACATGTCCCTACTCTGTGATCTCCAGAATGAGGTCGTCACCCTCCAGGCTGCTGTCAACTTTCACATAAACTTTGGCCACGGTGCCGGATAGAGGCGAGTTGACCACAGTCTCCATCTTCATGGCACTGAGTACGCACAAAGGCTGGCCCTTCTCCACCTTTTGGCCCTCCTTCACCTTTACCTCCACCACTTTCCCTGGCATTGGTGCACCCACCTGACCACGGACATCCTTTAGGGCCTTGGGGTGGAAGTGCATCTCCTGCAAGAGCATACAGAGAAGGGTTTTGTTTAGGAAGAACTGGAACAAACCAAGCAGAGAAAACACAGGAATTAAGGTGTATAATATAAGCCATATTTGAGTTCTGAATAAAAGAAAATTGTGAATATTGGCATCAAACAAACAATAGCAACCTTATAAGTAAATCAGAGGACAGAACAAGGCTAACCTTTGCAGTCAGTAGTCATTTATCTATTAAAAAAGAAAGGCTGATTATAGATTTTCTTTGCCTGCATAAAGAAATATGGTAATTTTTTTATTTTAAAAAAGAAAGCAATTTTCTCAAACACAACAATTCTGCATTTTAAGGAATGGGTAGTAACCATAAGCACCAGTATGCTGTCAAGAGGTGTCAGAAGGCTTCACAGCAGTGTGATTCTATGACCCCATTAGCACAAAGTCATTTTAGGAGTATCTGGACTGCAAGGTGAGTCAAAAGCCACAAGGCACCCTTTTATTTTAGAAACAAAAGGGAAAATGACATATCTGAAATCCCCAGCAAGTAATGGGTAAGGAGGGGTAAGGGGTAACTTATCTTTTATGTCCGGAACATGGCCGACATCTTTAAGTTTCAAGTTAGTGTAATTGAAAGGTGGTCATGTAGCATATCAAAGAAGACCAGAATTGACTCAGACATTGATTAATAGATCAGCAATATCTCTTGTGGTTCAAAAGTTTAAAACTTTTGTTGTTCATCACAGGTAACTGAAGATGGAATTGATGATTCTGATGTATGGGGAACACAGCTGCTGTATCATAGCCACAGACTTCAACAACTGACACCCAGAAAGATCACCAATTTCACATAGCACTGTTACATTCCTAATAGCCTAATTCGGAGAAACCAGGACTGTGGACGACAAGCCTGGATCCAAAGACCACTACGATGAAGAAACCTTAAAGGTTTTGGCAGCATTTGTGAAAAGTCCACCACGCAGCACTTGATGCTTGGCATTACTAAGCAAGGTTGCACAAAACGTAGAGTTAAGCCTGCATTATATCTGTATTAATATTACTGTTTCTTTTAAAGACTAGTTGACTAGTTTTTTTTAATCATAGTTATTTTCTTAAAGCAAAAATAACAATGTCACTGAAAAAAAGTCTGTATTTAAACATTATGCTCAGCAGCAAAACGTTCTAACATCCATAGACAGAATAAATTATGCCCTGTTCATTTTTTATTAATACATATGCTGTTTTAACTTAAAACCAGCAGGTCCTTAAATGATGGAATAACGGTCATGACTACACTCACATTCAGGAGTCCTTACATAAAATATCTTAGTGTGTGCTTTTAGGTTTCCATCTAATATGATGATCGCATCTACATATATGAGAAATGCAGGTATGACCATGCCAGCTTATAATGTTCTCGGATAAAAAAAAAATCCTTTTGCTTAAGTTGCTGCTGACTGAAATGGTCAAAGGCACTTTTAAAACCCGGCATAAAAAAGAATGTATCCAAAATTAAATCCACTGCAATACTTCACACCATGCACGACTAGTCGACAGCGCCGAGTAGCGGGCCTATGGGTCGCCTAGACTATTTAAACCCTAATTACCTTAAAATACACTGATGTAACAAAACCTTTTTGCCTTTAGAAGTTTGAGCAAGTACTCACAAAAATGATATCAAACCATGAACTGCCATGTTATATTTAATTAACACCCAAATGGCTTAGCAACCATATTCATACCTTCATGGCCACAGTATCTCTAACCAGGACAGATCTCAGCTGACCATTGAGCTCAAAGAAGACCTCTCTCTGACCCGCCTTGTTAAGGTCCCCCAAAGCCAGAGCTTTGATATGCAGGGTCTTCCCTCTCTCCAGCTCCACCTTGGCAGAAATTATATTAACAATGCCGGTGTTATCACATAAGATGTGCAATTACAGAGAACAATAAAGCAAAACGAAATAGACAAATATGATTTATATGTGATTGTACCTCAAACTCCTCTGCAATATTGGGGCCATCCAGGAAGAGGCGAGTGTTGAGACAGTCCACAGGTCCAAAGGTGGTGGTAAACTCTTTAAACTCTTGGAATACCTTTGGGTACATGGCTGCTGACATGACATCCTCTGGAGTGATGTCATGTCCGTGTTGCTGACGCAGCTGCCTCTCCAAGGCCTCAAAGTCCATAGGTGGGAGCGAAGCACCAGGGCGACCTTCCACACGAGGAAGAGACTTTAAGACCTGTACAAAACGGTACCCGTTACTCAAAGAACACATGATGGGATTTAAGCCAGAATTACAGAACCTTCCCCCGTTCTGCTCCAGTCTCCCATGTCTAAATGGGTCCATATGTGTGTTTGCTTTAGAGCTTACAATCCCTCAAAGCTTCACGTTAAAACCTGCAAACGTTTTTATGATTACAATCACAAGCACCATTAATCTCCTCCACTCTCCCAGCAACAGCTATTTCCATTCACGAGGCTAGACAAATCAGCTGGATAGCACTCCTTAAGGATTTGCTGCCAGTGGTAATAGCTACAAGTCGAAATGAAACTTAAATATTTGATGTGGACTTCGCAATAGACTGGTGAAGAAAACCTCCCAAAACATGCCTTGGGCATTAGATCCACAGGCAAACACTTAGACAGAAGCCAAGCAGTGCTAATGTTACAATATTTAATACAGATTGGGGAAAAATGGGGACAATTTCCACAAAACGCTTTTGTAATCCACAAACCACGCTGAGCAGTTTTCCCTGATTATTTTCACCTTATATGCAAAATAGCTAGTCAAACGCCGGTGTAGTCCATGCATAAAGCCGCACTGACACAGCCATTGTTTACTAGTGATGTGAGACACAACTGTCAGTGAAACCATTGATCTTGGGTTGAAAACTCTTCTGGGTAATTGGGGCACGAATGGCAATTGGGGAGGATGCGCTTTTTCGACACCTCAGCTGACAAGCAAGACTGTGCGTCTACACTCCAGAGACAGAAGAGACACAAGAGAAGTCTATAAACAGAACAATTTTATTCAGAGTGAGAGAAATGGAACAGACAAAAAGAAAGTGATCTATCGCAAAGCACGGAGAAATGATGTATCATACAGCAAGCCTTTCTGCTTCTTCTATACTAGGATTTTGGATGAGAACACAGAGGGAACTTAAACCTGTCTTGCTGCTGTTTCATAGAGCATTATATGTTTATAGTTTCTAATTTATTGCTTATATATCTGGTACAATACAGCATAAACAATAAGCATTCAAAAAGTTTACGCTTTGATAAATGCTCTGAAAGCCTTTCAATAAAATCGAATATTACCTCATAAAGCTTCAGTGAAATACCAGAAATAAGTCCTACGAGACAATAACACTTGCCTTTATCGCTTTTTGGAAGCCGCATGGCATCCAGGACTTCTGTTACCATTCCTAAACTGTGTCCATTAACTGTGTTTTCTTGGGTTAGCGTTATCTTTGCTTACCACATGAACACCATTTTGTCTAATTTCCATTGGTTATCTGGGTCTCTCCTGGCATAATGACAGGTGCTAAACTGCTACATTGCGCTTTATTTAAGGTATGTAAAGCTATTGTTTAAATTCAGCAGTTATCATTAAACAATATTATTTAATTTCACTGTGCAATGGTAATGGCTATATAAAACAATGTTGGTAATTGTAACCTTTCTAAATTTTGGATTTGTTACTCTATAATACTCTTTTCCACTAATATTCATTCCAGTCTTTGAGAGTTTCGGCATATCAGTGCCTTTACACCCTGTTCCCCTTCTAAAAGTAGTTTCTTGGTCGCTATCCATAGAATGACCATTCGTAATCAAGCATCCCAATGAAGCTGCCAGATGCTGCTACTGCTCAAGTGTAAAGGGGGGTCACACTAAATACTTGCAAAATATGGCCTACAGAATCCGTTTTATTATCTTATTGTTTTCAGGTTTTTAATACTGCATAGGGATGTTCTGTATTTTCCGGTTGAATTCTAAAAAAGTGAGAAAAAAAAATGATACATAAATATATTATACAATTTTAAAAACAACGTTACATACAAGGCTAAGACTTTTGCACAGTGTCACAGGTTAGCTATTATCAATTGAATTAATGACAGAGACAGAAAGGGCTTCATTTTTACCTAGAAAACTGTGACAGAGCTCCTTTGGGTTAGATTTGAATAGTTTTGGCACCCAAAGGATAATACAGTAAAATATTTCTGAACAGACTAGCTTTATTCTGTTGTGGCTTAGGGGTAAGAGCCAGCAGTTAGAAATAGTAGCTCCTGAGGTCCTGGGTTTAAACTCGAGAATGGGATTAGGGAACCCTGTGAGAGACAACCACCATTTACTGGAAGGTGAATTCTGGGATAGAACTGGGATAGACTCCACGCAATCCTGACCAAGACAAGCAATAATTAAAAACTGAGAAATTAGAGACTGGGTACAATCGAAAACATCCAGATCAAATGCATAAAGAGCATGATTAATATTTTTTTATCATCATAGCTGTGTCTCGTGTTAGGTTCTCACCTTGGATCTAAATGGCTCAGGGAAGCCTCCATGAGGGATGCCGATGTGACCCTGCAGGAACTCCACCACAGAAAGAGGGAAGGACAGTTCATCAGCCTTCTCCTCCACTTCTGCCTGCGTCAGGGAGTTCTGGACCATAAACTGTGCCAGGTCACCCACGATCTTTGAAGAGGGGGTCACCTGGAGAGGGTGGAAACAATAGATACTTGACACCATATTCCCAAATTGTGAGCATTGTGAACATGTCACAGAAGTCAAAGTCAAAACAGTCAAATTTATGTATATTGTTCTTTTTGAGTATTGTTTCAAAGCAGCTTTATTAAAAGCTAAAAGACAGTGTAAAGGAAACACTCCCTACATTTATAAGGAAGAAACCTTGGGAGAACCAACCAAGATACCTAAATAATAGGTTTATAGTAATCATTTAAATTAACAGAAGCTAAATATAAAAATTACAAGAGCACAGCTGTGGGATAAAAAAAAAAAAAAAGTTATCTTATGAAACATTACATACTGTCCTCCTGTCATCAATACAAAGGGAAATAAAAAGTAAAAAGTTATGGAGACAATTAAAATTACCACTGGCCTATCTGCTAGCACACAAACGCTTCACTTCTTGTCTGCCTGTTCTGCTTGGACACTTGTACTGAGAGTATAACACCACGACTTTTAACACCTTGTCATTTACTCCAGTTGCAGTGGATGAAAAATTTGAAAATGCACTGTCAAAAAATGTTGTAAAAAAACTTGCATATAATGTAATTCTGAGGGCAGTTGTTCAGGCAGTTCTTCATTTTGTTGTTTTGGATTTTCTTTTAACAGCATGCTGGTATATTTCCACTTCAGTTAATTTCCATTACCAATGTCTTTCAAATACGCTGTTGCTCACTAACCATAGAAATCAATTGCATCATCCCTTCTTCCCCTTTTCTCCAGCATTATGTTGCACATGATAAATGAAACTGGAAGCACTTGTTCTTGTGCTTTTCATTCGTTAACTATGAATCTTGACAGTTTCATTTATGGCAAAATTGTTTTCGCAATTTAAATTCTAAAAAAAGCTCCTTTTAAAACCCATCGAATGTCAACAAACTTTAAATACACACAGCTGATGAAGAACCTTTGTAAATGTTGTTTACTTCTCTACAATATTGATCATCTCTACATCTCCTACTAAAGAACATTGCAGTTACCTATTGGAATATATAAAATGTTCCACAATATGGTGTGTATATATAGCAATCATTTAATCAATCACAATGGCAACAGAATTGTGTTTGGGTTTCTCACGACAGAAACAAGTTACATTTATACTAGTCAGACACAAACACACTGGCTCAATTGAGAGCAACCAATTAACCAAATATACATCTTTGCAATATGGGATGGAAACCGGAGTGCCGAACTAAGTCCATGTAGACCCGAGAAGGACATGAAGGATTCCGGACTGAAGCTGGGAGACGACTGCGCTTTACCTGATGATGTCACTGTGTTTTGTACTGCAAGTGTTTGTAAGCCGGTCTTTCTCTCTCTTCACAGGTACATGTTTGTTTGCATATTATATATAAACACTACATTATTCCTTGGAAAATAAAGAAAACCGATTAGAGGACAGAAGAGAACAAATAACCGAGGTTTAATAAAACAATGGTAAATAAAAAGCAAGATCAGCTCAATTACACCTTTAATTTTATGAGAGACGGTGATGAAAAAGGCTAGCAGGTAAGCTTTAACTGGATGAGAACCAGTGACAGGATTACACCCTGCTCATATAGTGTTTAGGTCTTTTTCTATTTTTATTACAACTGAAAGGATTTTAAAAAAAAAAGGGTGTCAGAAAGACAGCGAAATTAAAAGCCAGAGAATAGCTCTTGGTCCTCGCTCAGTGAAGCGTCTGTCAGAAAGTGATAATTAATGCCCATTACACTACAGAGAGGGTGCTACCTGAAAGTCGTATAATTTAATTACAGCATACGTGCACCTCCTTAGCTTTCACTTAAATCTAACAGCTGCCACTGAAGAAACGGCATTTTTGACATACTGGATCGCTCTCAAAGGAACCTGATTGGCACTGTGGTGATGGTAACCATACCACAGCTTATGAAGCCACTTGAACCAGATGTGCTTTTCTGCAAAACATAAAAGTGGACCCGACTCCCGATGTTGTCCACTCACCTTGATGAGGTCTCCCAGCAGCTTGTTGGCCTCGGTGTAAGCCTTTTTCACCTCTTTAAACTTATTGCCCAGGCCCATGCTGTGAGCCTGGAAGTGCAGGTTGGTGTACTGGCCTCCAGGGATCTCATTCTCATAGACGTCTGCGTTTCCGGACTTCATGGTGGCTGTGCAATCAAATGGAGCATACAGACCTCGGGTCACCTCCCAATACTCACTGTAGTCAAAGACCTTATCCAGAGAGATGCCTGAGAGAAGGAAAGAACAGGAACAAATTCACAGCTGCCCAATGGTAAGTTAGTTTACAGTGGTACTCAGTAAAATTAACTGTACGGTATACTTAAGCCCTATAGAGATATTAAATAAAAAAAAAAATAATAATAATAATAATAATAATACAAACAATAATTAGATGAAACAAAATACTTATTTGCACTAAGAATATATCAAAAAAATATTATTAAATAACTATTACAAATTCTAGCAAGTGTGCGGAGACTCCCTCATTTAAATGTATTAAATGTTGAAGTCAATAAGTTAATGAGGTCAAGTGTCGAGGTATGGATGTTTTATACCAGTATAATACACTCCACATACCAGTTTAATATACTACAAAGTGACACCAAGTGCCAGCCACCTACAGCCCCAGTGATGAATGACTCACGTTGACAAGGTGGGTCAAGGACTCTCTTTACTACATCCAAGGTAACGCCCCACTATAGGTTAAATACCTGGGACACCCCATTAGCTTCTAGAACTGAAGAAGGCTTTTAGAAGACAGGTGAAGAACCAACAAGAACCACCAAGTTGTTCAGTCACCTTCAAATCAAGAGCTCAAGTTCACCATAGCCTGGATGACCGAAAACATAGGTGAGAGGTTTTCCCATAGCCAGTTCGCCACAATCCTTTTTGTTTTAATAATGTATTTTTTTTTACAGAGACTTCAATCAGCCATTCAAATTCCAAGATCAGAGAATCAAGCTTTGGACATGGCTATCCCTGTCCCTTGACCTAAACTCTACAGAAACCTGTGGCAAGCTGTTGAAGAGAACCTTGTAGAGACAAGCACAAAGGTCTGGAACATCTCAAATTGCTCGTGCTTTGTATATCAGTTGTATATGCTTTTGGAAATCTATTATCTTGACTACAACTTCAGAGGATGGTTTCGAGCTTGGATGAATGTTTATGTTGGATGTGATTTTATCTGTATTTTCTGGTTCCCGCAATTTGAGCATTCCAACGAAGGATGTAATAACCAATTTTAAACTGAACAGTAAAGACAGTAAAACAAATAGCTGCGTGACATTAATATTTCATTATTAATCATCCAAAAAAAAATCTCTTGCGTACTTTACTGCCTGCTAATCAAACACTGGCTCTGTAACCTACTGGAGCGTGTAATCAGGAGTGTGGAGGGTTGGGGGGTGGGATGGGTGGGGGGTGCAGGGGAACGGGCATGAATTGCTTCCGGCCCCTCACAGTGCCATCACTTATCAGCAGCAGCCAATTAATCAATCAACTAGATGCTTCACTCAAACAGTTTACATGCACATTTAACCTACTCGCCCTCCCTAATTACGGCGCACTGTGCTCAGCACAATCGAGCTCCAACATGGCGCCCCAGACTCAAACCACTGCAACGAGCAATTAAATGACTGGAAAAACTACACCAGTCCACTTTTATTCACTTAATTCACCACCCCCAGGCAGACAAGTTTGTTCATACTCTTATGCAGCTTCATACTGTCTGCTGGCTCTGTAGGCGCTGTCACCACAAGTGTGGAGACTTTTCGTGCAAGTTATTAATTTTTGTTTATACAACAGTTAGTTCCGACCTCACAATCTGATTGGTTGAGAAGTGTTCTAGGTTGTCTCACACTAAAGCTGTATCACTCCGCGAACGCGTTGCCTACATATACACACAAACGTCCGTTACAGGAAACCGGTGAGAATAATTACAATATGCTTGTCCAGTTATCAAATGACCATAAAAAGTATATTATTATTATTATATTATATTATTAGTATATTATCTCAAAATACCATTATTAATTACAGGTCTGAAAGCTCATTAAAAAGCTACTGGATACCGGAGTCCTCAAGAGCAGAGCAGAACAGCCTTTTTTTCCTAACTGCATGATGAATGGAAGTGTGCAGATTAATATTTACAAATCATTTCCGCTTAATTTTCACCTAATCCAAATTTTTATTTAAAGTTAACGTTCGTGGTGTTAGCCTGTATAAACTATACGCCGTATTCCGTATATGGAACTGTTGTTGTGGAA
>JAUZSU010038088.1:0-10196 GCA_034780255.1 Parotocinclus maculicauda
AGGAGACGGTACAAATAATGAATACCTCAACCACCACCGAATCGCGGTTGAACAATTCCAACACAAAAGGAGAATAGGAGGACAGTATGGAGCGAGGAGGGAAGAAACTAAGGGAGAGAAACAGCCGGAGGGAATGCGACGGGACGCGTCAGAAGAACGTGACGGGAGCGCCACCCGTCGACAGGAAGGAGAAGCTGAAAGAAGAGCAGGGAAGACGCTAGAAGGGGAGGTACCCTAGGTGACGGCTGTCTGACGAGATCACAGGTGGATCTCGTCGTGACAGACCCCCCCCCCATGGCGCAGCTCCGAAGCACCAAGGCAGCACGGAGCCCTCCCCCCAGAAAAGGTTTAGGGCAGAGAAAAGAAGGAAAGAGCGGATAGAGGGAAGGAGGATACCAAAAAGGGGAAAAGAAAAAAGAAGGGAAACATCAATCCATAATACCAACAGAACACAACATAAATAATCAGGTTAAAAAGGAAGTCCAACCGAAACCCTGGAGCCAGGGAAGTCCCGCATGGCCTGTAAGGCTTACCCAGTCCCAGTTGACCGCTACAGGGGGACCGCCACCTTAGGAACAGCAACGGCCACAACATTAGGAACAGTACCGTCCACAACATTAGGAACAGTAACGTCCACAACATTAGGAACAGTAACGGCCACAACATTAGGAACAGTAACGGCCACAATATTAGGAACAGTAACGGTCACTGGAACTGGGGCAGTCGGAGCATCCAGGACTGGGGCGAGAATGGCGGTAGGGGCTGAGCGATCCTTCACAATAAGCCCGGGGGTGATCATAGAGCGGGAGGCAGGGAGGGGTCCAAGCTCAGGAGGTGCTGAAACAGGCAAGCGGACAGCGGACTCAGGAACTGGTACCGGAGCAGACTTTTCAGGCAGGACAGGAACGACCATGGACGGGGGAACCTCGGGGAGCTCAGGACATGGCCCAGTCCGAGGCTCAACAGCCGACCGCGCATCAGGTACTGCAAAAGAGGAGAGAGAAAGAGAGCAGAGAGCGGATGCAGTCCTGGGCCCCGGATTGGGCACCGGGGTGACTACCAACAGCGGACCAGTAGGCTCCATGGGGGGTCCTGGGCGGTCCAGGGTCTCAGGGGCTGAGACCGCCACGGCTTCCATCACCAGAACAGCTTCCGGGTCCGGTGCAGGAGCAGCATCGGGGCTGGGCGTCACCACTGCTGCAGAGCCCAGTGCTGAGATGGTCGGCATGTCCAGGGCTGGAGATGGTTCAGCGGGGAGGCTCGGGACGACAGTCGGGACAGACTCTGGGGCAAACTCACCCGTCAGCCCACGGGAGGTACCAGCATCGGGGACTGGGATTGCCACCGCTCCCGGAGCTGGACCCACCACGGCCTGAACCGACATGGTGGCCAGGGTCCTGTCCATGCGCTCCAGGCTCTGCAGGATCTGGTGCAGCTTCTCCTGCCTGTCGCTGAGCACGTTCTGGAACAGATGCGCTTTGAAGACAGGCTGCGCCATGGCAGCAATCACGACGGGCGAGGACATAATGCGACTCTGGGCAAAAAATTTCTGAAACAAAAAACCACACTCGCTACGTCCTTCTAGGCCGATTATACTGTAACGCAGGGCTTAGCGCGGGTCGTAAAAAAACACAAAAGGCGGACGTAAACGCAAGAGTGTTTAATAGGAACGGAAAACAGGAACTAAACGGGAGAAAGGAGCTGAGAAACACAAAGAGAGAGAAGAACATGAAACGAGGGTTAAGGAAGAAGCCGATAACGCGAGGGGACGCGTAAGGAGGTAGGGAACCATAAAATTCGGTGAAGAACAAGAGCAGGGAAGCAGTATATATAGAAGAAGAGGACGGGTGACGGGAGCGCCACCCGCCGACAGGGAGAAGAAGCTGAAAGAAGAGCAGGGAAGAAGCTAGAAGGGGAGGTACCATAGGTGACAGCTGCCTGACGAGATCACAGGTGGATCTCGTCGTGACACAAAACTCTTTAATTATACGAAACCAATATTGTTTGGTTTATGTAGTATGATCTGTTTTACTTAGATTTTAAATAAACATTACAATTTATTTTAAACATAGTAATTTAGCTTGTTTGGCTTTGTTTATGACATTATGACAAACTTCAGAAGTTACCTGTTCATCATAGGCTTTAACTAGCTGAGGGATCAGCACAATAAATACACATTACATATTCGTGTGACCAAATACATAGCAAAAGACAGAGGGCCAATTCAGGTGGTTGAGAGAAAAGGGTCCCTCAAAAATCATCTAATTATCATAATTAATAAGATCATAAAAAAATATTGAGATACCCCTAATTCAGTGCCACAAAAGTCTACACTGAATGCTTAATGATTCCAGCAAATTCTAAATGGAAAATGATAGGAGGTCTGTCTGTGAACTAAATTTTGAGAGAGTGGATCATGCAGCAAGACGAGCTTAAGCACAAAAGTCGTTCTACCAACCAATGGTTAAAGATAAAGTTAATATTTCAAAAAATATTTAATTTTGCACATTTTCACACCTACAAAGAATGGCATGATCGGTAATTTTTATTATAAGTACATTTCAACTGTGAGAGACAAAATCTACAAAGAACATCACATTGTATGATTTTTAAATAATTAATTTCCATTTTATTGCATGAAATTAGTATTTCATACAACAGAGAAACAGGACTCAATATTTGGTACAGAAACCTTTGTGTAAGGTTAAATGTTTCCTGTAGTTTTTGACCAAGTTTGCACAAACTGCGGCAGGGAATTTGGCCCACTCCTCCATACAGATCTTCTCCAGAGCATTCAGGTTTCAGGACTGTCACTGGACAACATTGAATTTCAGCTCCCTCCAAAGATTTTCTATTGGGTTCAGGTCTAGAGAATGGCTAGGCGACCCCAGGACCTTGAAATGTTTCTTACAGAGTCACTTCTTAGTTGCTCTTTCTGTGTGTTTAGGGGTCATTGTCATGCTGGAAGACCCATTCATGACCCATCTTCAATGCTCTTACTGAGGGAAGGGGGTTGTTGGCCAAAATCTACATTTATTTTCCCTTTAATATCGTGCAGTCTTACTCCTTACTCCTTTGCAGAAAACAACCTCAAGTATGATGTTTCCACCCCCATGCTTCATGGTTGGGATGTGTTCTTGGGATTGCACTAACCCTTCTTCTTCCTCCAAACACGGTGTGTGGAGTTCATACCAAAAAGCTATATTTTGGTCTCATCTGACCACATGACCTACTTGCATGACACCTCTGGATCATCCAAAACTGTTGGTGAACTTTAAAAAGGCCTGAACGTTTGCTGGCGTGAGCAGGTATTCCTTGCATGCCCAGCAAGATTTTAATCCATGACAGCGTAGTGTGCTACTAACGGTCATCTTTGCAACTATGGTTCCAGCTCAGGTCATTGACCAGGTCCTGCTGTGTAGTTCTGGTCTAAGATCTTCCATGGAGCCCCAGACTGAGAAATCTATTGTCCTGTATCCCAGCCCAGCCTTGTGCAGGTCTATAATTTTGTCTCTGGTGTCCTTAAACAGCTCTTTGGTCTTGGGCATGGTGGAGAGGTTAAAGTGCGATTGATTGTGTGTGTGGACAGGTGTCTTTTATACAGGTAACAAGTTCAAACTGGCGCAATTAATACAGGTATATATAGTGCAGAATAGGAGGGTTTCTTAAAGAAAATTAATAGGTCTTGTGAGAGCCAAAGGTCTTGCTGGTTGGTAGGTTATCAAACACTTATTTTATACAATAAAATGCTAATTAATTATTTAAAAAACTTGAAAAATCAGCAGTTTATCAAATACTTATTTTCCCCACTGTAGTTGCAGTTTTTTGCTGTAGAAGTTTTTTTTTGTTGCATACTGTTTCAGGTTACATATAGAAAATGTGAAGAAAATTGTGCCGAGGACAGAAACTCCTTTCAGCTAAATAAAAGGCAACTGAGGCTACTATTCGGCAGGCTTAGCACATTGAACTATAGAAGATTGGAAAAACATTGCCTGGACACCCCAGTCTCGATTTCTGTTGCTATATTCAAATGTTACCTGTCATATTTGGCATTAAAAACATGAACGCACATATCCATCCTGCCTCACTGATTGTACATATCAGACAATTGTGTGGCAGCATTGCCATGCATAAAATTCTGCAGAAACAATAACTTCAAGATGGAACTGCAGATGGCACACATTTACCACAACTAGCAGCTAAAGACTTAAAAAATGTAGCCTGTGCTGAATATCAATTTATGCTGACATACAGATACTATGGTTAATCCATGGAGCCATCCTGCCTTGTGTCAAAAGTTCAAACTGGTCAAGGTGCTGTAATAGTGTGGGCAATGTTTCCTTGGATCACTTTGGTCCTATCAATTAATCATATTTTGAATGCCACAGTCTGAGTATTGTTGATGTGCGTCCTTTCATGGCCACACTTTTCCTATATTCTAATGACTAAAACTTAGAATTCTAACTATACTTCTAATACTTCTAACAATTAATGTTCCTATCAAGTATCAGTTGCTTGTAATAGTACTCAGGTTAGGGTTTTACTTATTAAAATATCATCAAGTTGCAGTATTATACACGATTGATTTTGTGAGTTGATCAATCAGAACATGGTGGTTACTTTCAAAACAACTAGCATTTGTCACAGCATTCAGTTATTATAACCACGCCCCCCGCATGTTGTAATTTGTCGGCTCACAAAACCAATCGTGTAATACAGATAAAACTATTTTTTGCTTATTTAACTTTGAAAAAATATTTTACTTCATGTAATAGTAGATGCATGCTAATTGCTGAAGTTTCACAAACTGTTTTTATACAGGAGGCATTGATCGCATTGATTATGAGGAACTGTTCAAGCAGCGTAATCCTGGTACTGGAACAATAAAGATTGGTTCCTTGATGGAGTTCAACCTCCTCCCATTCTGTCAGCAGACAGTGAAGAAGCTATTGAGGCAATTACTCTTTAAGCAGTCGTCTGTGAAAGACTATTTGAAGCTGAGTGGTAGCACACATACTGCTCCCTTACACTTTACGTTTATACTAATGGCAGACATGCCTTTCTGTCCGGAGGGGGTATGGAACATAATTACAAGTTTCTATTGTTTGTTCTTCTTAGTACAGCTTTATGTACAGCTACTGTATATGTATTAAAATACTTTTGCTGGTAGTCCTTCGGGACAAGGCATTGTAGATATTTACATGTTTATTAAAGTTTGTTTATTCACAATATGTGTAGAATTACATTTTTCTAATGTCTCTAAAAACTGTTTGAGTTTAATGATTCATGATGAAGATCACCACTGTGTTTATCGTGTTTTCCTATGTGCTTGCATCTACAGTACTATTATATTCTTATTGCAAATACAGAAAATGGTAATGACAGCCAGCCAACATGAAAGCAGGAATTGAATCCTATTGGCTTTCAGGCTGCACAGTTAGCATTAGCAACAATTGCCCATAGTTCGCCAATAGAAGATGTGTTTTGCTTTCGCATTTCATTTTCAGTCCATTATTCACTAAATTATAAGAGGCGTCTTAACATTGATTACAAAATAATCTTTGCCCTAATGATTATAGTCAATTAATTCAGGATAATGTAAGTACTAATGCTAATAAAAAAGGTTCCATTATGTGTATTCATTATATATTGTGATGAATATGATACATTTGTTGGGAAGATTTCCCTATCATAAATCAGGGATCACGTGTACAATACAATTAAATTAACACTTATGATTCCTTATTCAGTGTGGATTTTCTGGGGGTATGGAATGGATTAAAATACCTGTATTTTTAAATGTTTGTAAAATGTATTGATCTTTGTTTTATCCTTATTCCAGTGCCATGTGGACCTATATTTTATTATATACATGTTATTAATGTAATTAAAATGTAAAATAAAATACATTGGAGACTACTATGTGGAGTTACAGAAGCCCATACAAACATCAGCCAACCAAGTGTTAATTCATTCATGCATCCATATTTTAAAAGTATTCACTGTTATCATAAATAAAGTACCATAATACATTAATACCTAAAATGTAATTTTTTAGCCATGAGCCAATCAAAGACAATGGGCATTCCTATTTTTGAAATCGTATGTAGATCTACTGTAAGGGGGCACTACCCAGTGATAGTACCAAGGGTGTGTGCATGTCCTTGAGTACTTTATACTGTGTCACCCAGAGAGTGATTCAGGATTACAGGGATTACATGGCTATAACAATGTGACACCTGAGGAACTGGGACCTCAAGAAATGGAAAACTTGTTGCACAGGGCTTCACGGTCAAATTAGACAGTTGGACTGAACCCAAGCACTACAGTGAAAACCACACACCACACCACACAGTGTTATGTTGGGGGGTGTTTTAATTCACAATGGACTGTGCAAATAGTCAGAATTGAAAGGAAAATGCAGGACAACATTTACATCTAACTTCTAAAGTATAATAAAAATGTAAATATGCATATTTCAATTACCCTAAACATCTGTCACTTAGTGTTCAATATTCCTGGCCTAATTCCACTCAAAAATCTATGGATTCATTTGAAAGTATCATCCTATTGTCCCTTGCCAAAAAAACCCTGCTTCAACAATTTTGCAAAGCAAAGATGGTAGAGATATAAAAAAGCATACTTATGACTGTAATTAAAGCAAATGGTGGCTCTGGGACGTATTAAATTAGGAGAATGATCACTTTTCAAACCGTGATAAGCCTGTTTTAATTTTAGTAAAAGCATTCGGTTTCCTTCCGCTTATCGTGGACAGGGCTACAGTGAAGGGTCTAAGGCGTAACCAGGATTTCAATAGACATAAGTAGATGTACAGCCTGGACAGGACCCCAAAGCATCAGAATATTTAGTAAATGTACCACATGACCTTCATTATGCAAGTCCCACTCAGAACAAAGCTTAAAACTTATAGTGTCCTATAGTGTTCACAGAGAGAGAGAGAGAGAGAGAGAGAGAGAGAGAGAGAGAGAGAAGAGAAGAGAGAGAGGTCAGGGACACCTTTAGCTCTGTGACTCTTAAGATCTTTCACTGTAGATCTCTATGGATCCCTTAAAAACATGTTAGTTTTCTTTTTTTTAATCTTTTTTTTTAATTTATGAGCTGTCTTTATAAATCATATGATCTTTATCCAACTCTTCAGATATCTCTACAATTCACTAGATTTCCCGAAATCTCAGTCTATCTATTCAGCTACATGAGCTCAATATGTCCAGCCTTGATGTGTTTATATTTTTTGATGTCACTGTTTTAAATGTTTACTTCACTTTTTCTATCTTTCTCTTCCTATTTCAATGAAATCATACACATGTACAAACATTTACAGGCCATATCTTTTGAAAAGACAATGTGATGTTAGCCAACTTTTGGCAAGCCTAAATAATTTGTTTTGCAGCTGGTAGTAATTAGCACTGATAAATGCTGAGTCAGCATGGGCTGTGACTCTGCTAAGACTTAGTTGAGCATCGACACATAAACAACAGCTGGGCAACCTCACGTTGTGGCAACATGAAAACCCTTAAAGTAAGAGCCTCTCACCTTGAACTCTTCTAGTATTTTGTATGTCTTGCTTTTGTATTCACAAAAGTTCTTAAGCTCCTTGCACTCTGGGCAGCAGCCATTGTGCTCCACCTTGGTGCACTTAGGGTGGATTTTGGGGCACTCGGGTTGGTCGCACACAGGCCCATCTTCAGTGCAGACACACGGGCAGTTTGAGTGGCCTGGGAAGAAACGTTCACCAAGCTTGTAGACAAAGCCACTGTCATCCACACAGCCTTTGCCGCGGTAGTCGTCAAAAAGCACATCATTGGAGTTGCGATAGGCTTCATCGGCTGCATAGTCGTCAGAGGAGAGGGATGCTGGAGATACAGAGGTGTTCAGGACGAGCAGGAGCATGCAGCTCACTCCCAGGTTAGGGCCCATCCTGCGCCACACCAAGCCTGCATTCAGAGAAGAGCACAATCATTTATTTAACATCTTCAGACTTTCCTCATGTCCTTCAGAGAAACATTCTGCTATTTTGTTTATTACATTTTTTGTTTTGTTTTGTTTTGTTCAATAAGTATTTAAAATAATCAGTATAATATGTGTATAAATTCTATTTATTTATTAATTTTTCAATTGTGGGACTGGCAATTTTTACCACCCCAAAATCATGAAAAGTAAAGATAAAGCAAAATAAAAAAAAGCAATGCTACTTTTATTTTGACTTTATTTCATTGCAGCCAGTATAACTCAGTATATTTTGTTTTGTCTGGTAAACATAATTCAATTTGTTAATAAACATCCATTCTTGGATTTCAGGCCTGCAATACATTCAGGACAGTAAAGCATTTACCACTTTGTAATGTTAGAATTAGTTCTTAGGAAAGACAGAACAGGAAGACGTTGATTTGCTAATCTTTTTCAACCTATACTCAATTGCCAAGATAATACACAACGAAGACAAGATATTTAATGTTCAAATCTTTATTGTTTTTTGCAAATATTCACTCATTTTGAAATTGATGTCTGTAACACTTTCCAAAAAAGTGTGTTACATCTTCTTTCCTTTTAGCAGCACTCAATGAGTGTTTGGCAATTGAGGACATTAACTGTTGAAGCTCTGTAGGTGGAATTATTTCATTCTGGTTTGATAAACAATTTAAGTTGCTCAACAGTCCGGGGTCTCGTATTCTGCACTTTAAAATGCGCCACACAATTTTAATAGGAGACAGGTCTGGACTGCAGGCACGCCAGTCTAGTACCCACACTCTTTTACTACTAAGCCTCGCAGTTGCAACGTGCGGAATGTGGCTTGGCATTGTCTTGCTGAGATGAACTGGGATGTCCCTGGATTGCAGAACATGTTGCTCCAAAACCATTAATGGTGCCTTCACAGATGTGCACCACTAATGCACCCCCATACCATCAGCGATGCTGGCTTTTGAACTTTGCACTAATAACCATCCGGACAGTCCGTTTCCTCTTGGGCCCAGAGGATACGACATCCATGATTTCCTAAAGCAATTTGAAATTGACTTATCAGACCACACAACACTTTTCCACATTGCATCAGTCCAGCTCAGATGAGTTCAGGCCCACATACGCCAGCGGTGTTTCTGAGTGTTGTTGATATATGGCTTTCGTTTAGCATTGGAGAGTTTTACCTTGCACTTGTAGCTGGAGTGATGAAATGTGTTCACTGACAATATTTTTCTGAAGTGTTTTTAATTTCAACAGAAAATCTGTGGATGAATTTGAAAGTAGAAGTCCATTGCCCTCACCAAGAACGTGAACATGGGCAAATATTCCACAATCTCAGTAAGCAAAGCAGGTAACAAGCATAAATAACAAGCATACTGATGACTCTAATTAAAGCAAATGGAAGCTCTGGGAAGTTTAAAAACAGGGGAATGATGACTTATTAAAACATGATAAGCTTATTTTAATTTTTCTACGTAAAGCATTTCATTTTTCCCTCCACTTCTCCTTGGCATTGCTGCAGGGAAAGGTTTGAAATTTACACAGTGCATCATGTACCATATGACTTTCAATTTGCAAGCCCCACTTGAGATTTGAACCCAGGCACAAAATTACAAAAGGGGTATGCTTTCATTTACTATAGGCACTGTACACGACCCTCTACTGAAACTTGCGGCTCACCACAATCCTTGCCAGTGCTTATTTCCTCCAGGGATGTGATCTTTTTCTCCAGAGATCCTCATCTTTACATAAATCATGAACTGGGTGTCCCTGTCAACTCTAGTATTAACATAGGAAAAGCTTAAGCGTGCATCATCATATTTAGGGTTTGTATAAAATAGGTTAATTACACACCCACAACTGCAGCCTCAAAACATAGCCTCTAGCAATTTCAATGTCTTTCACTGATGAGAACTGACTAGTCTAGACCATCAAAACTCGAAATGATGCCTGTCCATTCCCACACCTCTAACCTAGTGATGTGGTACTGGACTCAGTTCACTGTCTTGGTCTTTGTCTTGACCTCACTTATACTCAGACTTTTAAATGTTCCCTAAACTATTATTTTTCTTCATATTCTTCTTCTTCTTCTTCTTCTTCTTCTTCTTCTTCTTATTATTATTATTATTATTATTATTATTATTATTTTTGTTGTTGTTGTTTTTATTATTAGTTATACTATTTTTATTATTTTTATTATTATTATTATTATTATT
>JAUZSU010038098.1:0-10196 GCA_034780255.1 Parotocinclus maculicauda
AAGGTCCAGGGTTCAAATCCCACCTCTGCCAAGCTGCCACAGTTGGGTCCTCGAGCAAGGCCCTTAACCCACAACCCGCTTGGATTGTAAGGGCGTCCCCTCAATGCTGTAAATATAAATCTCTGTTGCTTGTAATCAATGCACAATTTGTAATGGGTCTGATAGTTTGACGTTACACTTTAGTAGTAGAAGGTTTGGACATTTTCTCAGTAGAATTTGTATTCCTAGAGTACTATGTGGTACTATTTCTGTAAAGTATTTAATTTTGGCCAAGTTTTGAATAATGCGGAATAAACTACAAACGGTTTAGGAGGAAGCTCTTTGCATCTGGATATGAAGACACATTTCCAAAAAACCCCCCAAAAAACTCCCGTTACGGTTTCTGTACTGTTATACCCTTTTGTATAAGTCCACCAGAAAGTAACCTGAAGCAATCATATACGACCTGGCAGTAAGGTGTGAAAGCTCAATATTGTTGTTTGGTTAATCAAAATAAAAAAAGCAGGAAATGCACTGTTATAAGGTACGCATGTACTATAATTTTGACTAAAATTATTAAATCTTGCCGACCCAGATACACATACATAGACCAGCAATAACGTTTAAAACCACCTTTGAAATGAATAACGTGGACAGTGTGCCATTATGGTTGGAGAATGGCTTGAGGAACATGGGGTAGAGTGTCCTCCAAATTCCCCCGGGTCTCAATCTGTCCAAGCGTTTGTGGGATGTTCTACACAAACAAGTCAAATACATGGAGGAACCATCTTATAGCGTTTTAAGAATCTGCTACTGAAGACTTTGTGCCAGATATAATAGGACACCTTTAGAGGGCTTGTGGAGACCATGCCCCAATGGAACAGGGCCTTTGCAACACAGAGGGACATGCACATTATTTGGGAAGTGAGCTGATGTTATACCTGGGCATGTTTTGCAACTCTTTAAAGGATTCTATTCTCCCGTGTTTACCTGAAAAAGGAAAACAACAGAAATGTAAAAGCTTGTTATTGGTGGTCTCTGCGTAGTTTGTGTAGAGTACAAACACTGTGCCTGAAGAATTAGGGCTGAAATTACAAGTGTTTCCTAAATGTTGACTTATTTGAGACAGTCCTACACAATATTAGCTTTGATTGCCACATATTGATTTGTTATTTTAGATGGTTGAAGTCTTCATTCATTTAAAAAAACTTTGCAATGCGCGTTAATTCACGCAGCAACTCCTTAAGCCATGTATTCTCATTCTCTCTCTCCCGCTCTCTCTCTCTTTCTTTCTTTCTTTCTTTCTTACAAACATGTTCAACAAGTCCTTGTTGTTAAGTCCTGTTGTACTTAGGACATGAGCAGGGAATGAAAAAGCTTGCAGAAACCGAGAGGTGTGCTTAACTCTTCAAACATGTAGTTCTTGTTTGCTGTCTGTCATTGCTTGGATTTCTTGATTCTGTGTGCCAGTTGGGTTTGTTTTACTCAGTTTGTCATGTTACCCATAAAACCCATACAAATCTCACTCTCTTCTGGACCATGAATATTTTTTTATTCAGTTAAAACAGGGTGGTTGAACGTGAAACAAAGACACAGTGAAAAAGTTTACAAATATTGATTGAATACTGATGAGATTTTAACCACCTGCAGTTTGTCTGCATTTCTCTTCCATCCCTAGCCTTTGCTAAAAACATGACCACCACCATGCTTCACAGTATGTATGGTCGAAAGAGCTTGAAGAGTTTGGTCTCGTCTGGCTATAAAATCTTTTGCTACAATCTTTTGTGTGCTGCTTTGGAAGATGCCTCTTTCTTGGCCTCTTGCCATACAGGCTGGCTTTGTTTAAAGCTCATTCGATTGTTGTCACATGCACAGACTCATCCATAAAAACTTAAGTCATTCCAACTTGCCACTGGACTCTCTGTACTTTCCCTCATTAGTGTCCTTCTGGCTTGATTATCCAGTTTGTGGAAACAGTCCAATTTTGGCAAGGTGTTGATGTTGCCGTACACTTTTAGCTTCTTCATAATGCTCTGAAATGTTTTTGAATTCTTCTCCTTACTTGTGCTTTTCCACAGCTTTATTCAGAATCCTTGGGGAATTCTGTGTTAACAAGCAAAGTACCTCAATGGACTTTTCTACTACTAGGTCTATTCTGAAGGTACAGATATTACAAATGTAGAAAAGGATTCGCATTTGAAATCATTTTGACAGTGTAGAAAGATTCTAGCTGAATGTCAGATTGTGTTACAGTGCTGGAAATGCAGCCATATAGTTCAAATCCTGCTAAACCTATCTAAACCTGGTTCATTGTGTTTTGCAAAGGAAAGCTCTTCATTAAATAGGGGGATGAGAGCTGGATTTTCCCACTAAAAAACTGAGCCTATGACATCATGAGGCCCCTGCGTGTCAGCCCCTTCACTTTTCTCTCCATTCGCTTCTCCAAAGAGAGAGGTGTATTTGCATTTAAATCTACAAGGATGCAGATGAAAGGCTCTGTGCACCATTAATCTATTCATTAGTTTTATTTAAATGGAATCACACAGCCTCGAGTGCGTGAAAGGGAACACGTTAAACAAAAGCAAAGGCTAGAGTTTATTTATTTATTTCGTATATTTTTGTTTTGGTTTTTGGTTGTCGGTCAAAAAGAGCCAAAAATTAACCGGCTTGTGTCAGGGCTTGTGTAAAGAGTTTTTGCCATTTAGTAACTTAATGCCACAATTGAAAAGGGGAAGGGAACGTTGCGTATTTCCCTGCAAGTAAATCAGCTGTCTACTAGCATAACATGCTGGTTAAAGTGTTTACAGCCCTAAAAGACATATCATATCTAGTCATTTTGGCATCGCTGTGTGCCCAAATTTTAGATAGAATTTGGATAGCCTTGTAGTCTGATTGTATTTTAACACCTTGAGAAATAAGCTTACTGGTACTTATTTAGTTGTTGTAGGACAATGTAAAAATAAAACAAAGACCCATCAGAAATATGAATTACTCTGTCCTCTTGATATAGGCTACTGATCAGTGAGAAACAAGGAAAGACTGCTTTAATAATTTCTTCACTTGGTGACCCAGGTGTGGTTTTTCCATCAGCCCTACTGGACTGTGTTTTAAGCTGGTGAAATCATTTAACTGCTGTAGTGTGTTTGCCTGTCAGAAACAATATTCTGTGTTTTTGGTTTGTTGTAGATGCTGTTTGAGTCAAAAATGGGATAATCTGCCTCGTAGAGGCGAGTGCCAACGATGTTGTGTTAGACAGTGTGGGCTTGTGCCTAAACTGCTTATATACATGTTCCACAGTAATTAAGACGTTTCGTGTTCCAGCTTATCTGATTTATTTTTTCTGCTTTGATGTTTTGGCTCGGCATGTCTTTGGGATTTTGATTTACCAAAACACAAACAAAGCTGCTGTGTGTTTGTGTGTGCGCGGCGCGCTCGCCTCTGGCCGTGGCAGTGGCTCTGTGGGTAAATTACCATTGTGCAAAAATATTAGCTTTAATTCCTCTGTTACTACAACAGCCTCAGACGAGAAAAACGCTGTGTGAACAATCGGAACAAAAGCTTGAACTATGTGCACTCTGAAAGGGCGTGTGTGGAGTGTAAGTACGCTGCTCGCAAAAATAAGGGGATATTTCAAAATGAATACGAAGAGGATCCAACAAGAACAACATCCCAAAGGTGTTCATTGTGGTTGCTGTCAAGGCTATGCGTGGGCCAGTCAAGTGGACCACTCGACATGACTTTATGGACCTTGATTGTGCAATAGTTCACAATTGGAAAGGGTCTTCCCTAAACTGTTACCACAAAGACGGAAGCTTACAACTGTCCAACATTTCTTGTTGTGCTAAAGCATTAGGATTTCCATTCACTGGAATGTAGGGGCCTTGAAAAACATCCGTGTGTCATTAATTCTCCCCCACCAAACTATACAGTTGGCACAGTGCGGTCAGGCAGGTAATGTTCTCCTGGCATCCACCAAACCCAGACTTGTACATCGTGCTGCAAGATAAAGAAATATTTAGAAATCACTCCACGGAACATCCAGAGGCAAGATTAGGTATCATTTTGAATATTATTGATTACGTTTCTTATCGTTTCCAAATTCTAAAATGGTGCTATTTTTCTGTTAAGCCCCATCTTTAAGCTTTGTTCTCATTAAGCATTTCCTGGGTAATACAGCATTTGGATAAGGATTAGTTGAACCCGAAACAGTGATGAAGCTTAGTATCATGGTGCATTAGATGTTTGTTCATGTTGGAGGTACATGCTCCTTTACAGCAGATCAACTTTCCTCTTACTGCATTCACTGTGTTCAAGCTTTTGTGCGCTTTTGTGTGTCCATCTTCCAGAGCCCAGCGATGGTGTGCTGTACACCACTCCAGTCAATGCTTGGCATTATGTTATGACATTGTTTGGGGATGTAAGGCTTTTGTGTATTTTTTCATTTCATAAAACTCCTGTGAACAGAATTTGAATTCGTTGAGCAATATTTTCATGTGACACATCAATACTGAATGTGTGGTTTTTTTTTTGTTTACTTGAATTCTTTAATAAACACAAGTGCTGATTGAAATCAAACAAACCTTTCAGTTTGGTCATGTGGCTTTGGGGTGCTCAAACATTTTATTGGATGTGTCAGTGTGTGACATCTGTTTATCTTTGACTAACCCTAGATTTTGTGAGAGTACGGACATGTGGCAAACGTCTAACAACTGTGTTCAAACTTCTAAAAAAATGTGTACAAGGACAGAGGCAGGAGATGGAGATTCGCATTCTAGCCATGATCGTTACAAAACCGCAACGCACAAGTCAGTTGGTTGAAGATTAACACAACAAAGATTCGCTTTGCTGTATCCACTGATTTGTGGGAGGATGTAAACGTCTTTTTGCGTTGTGCATTTTCACTCCACTTGAGCACTTCTCTGGCTTGCTTACCAGGAATATTACAATTTTATAACCTCCGACGTACTTTTTGTTTCCCAGAATACCCAAACAAGCATTGAGGGTTCTTTACAAAGCTCCATTGTAGTTCTGCCAGCCGTTGAGAGTCGCAGGTTGCGGGTACTCTTTCAGTGGTTTGTTTCTGATGCGTGATTGTGCTCTTTGCATTTGCTTTGGCTCTGATTACTGGGAGTGGAAACATCTCTGGTTCGGTTGTATTAATCTGCCCTAGCAATCTCCTCCCTCACCGACATGCTGTTTATCCAGACATCGGCTCACTTCCAGGCTTTCTGTTCAACGTCTGTTAATCTGACATGTAACAAGCTTGAATAATTGTCCTTTCTCTTCAGACCTTGAAACGTGCATTTCTGGGGTTACATGAGAGGCAGTGCAGTTTGTTTATGAACTGCTGTGCAGAATCACCTCATGTTTTGTCTCCATCCTCTGAACCATCAACCTTGCTCGGATAAAATCTGAAAATCTGAATTTCAAGCACTAACACTGCATTTTATTTTACAAATTCGATCTCTTATTGGCACTGCATGTGCTAAGTGCTTTACTTGTGAATTCCTTAAGGTTTAGAAGACAAACCGAGAAGTTTAAACCTTCTTCCTCTAGCGAGGTAAAGTTGACATTTTGGTTTTAAGAAGTAATTTAAAGCTGCATGCAAGATAAGGCAATTGGGATCATTTCTTTACCATGTACGGTCAAAAATAGCAAGATTTTGAAGATCTTTCACATGTTAGTAAAATCAAGTTTGTGCTTGTAGATTTCTCTTTGCTCACGTGTTGATTTTAAATTTGGAGCATACTGTGAAACCCTGTACGGATCAGTTTGATTTTATTTACTGACTGGCTGATTTATTAGGTACACCTTGGTAGTGTCGAACCTTCTTTTGACTTTAGAAATGCATTCATTCTTTAAAGCATAGATTCAATAAGACATTAGGTTTTGGTCTATGATAACATCACAGAGTCGTTGCATATTTGTTGACTGCACATCTACTGCTATAATGCAGGTTGGATCCATGCTTAAAGACCTAATTGTTGAGTAGAAGTGCCAGAAAACTGATTGAGAGATATTATTTGCTTTGTGTCACTGGCTGGAACCAACTTCTGGAAATGGCTGTGTCATTGGATCTAGGTTCAGTCCTGGGTAGGGCTTGCAATTCGTAGGTCAAGTGGCACGTTTACAGAAAAACCCATCATACACTGGTGGTGAGATTGTAACCCTGGTCCCAAGCTTGATTAAATGAGAAGGGTTGAATTAGGACTTAAAGGACATCAGGCTTAAAACCTGTGCCTAATCTATGGCAGCCAATAGAGGATCATTGTTATATGAACAGCATCTTTTCAGAGAATAACAAAAATGCAGGTCTTAAACACTTGCCTGCTTCATGTTTTCTTGGTTTGAGAAAATTATTAGGGCAGTATTCATGTGTTTATTGGCGTAATGAAACCTGTTTGAGACATCTGGGGAAAGTGAATGTTTGATTTACTTGATTTACGAAGAACCAAGAGGCACTAAAATAGTTTATTCTGTAATCTCTGGAAGGCGGTAGGAAAACTCGTACCCGTTTTACTTTCTGCTAACAGGGCTTCATACTATAAAACTGTTTTATATTCTTCATCCGAACCTTCCTCATCTTATGTCTCTGGCACGTTTGCTCAGGACCATGTCCAAGCAGCACAGGGAGCATTAATCGGCCTGACTCCAGAAACTACCCATAAAATGAGAGGGAAATAAGGGAAGGAACGTCATTCCCTATGCGCTCCAGCACAGTGCTGTGTGGGCTGGACGGCAGCGAGGGGGAGAGTGCGAGTGTTAATGGGTCTCAGCGGGTGTCTGGCTCACACGTGTGCCACCCGTTTGATCCTCTGCTGAAGGAGCTGGCCTGCAGTTCGGCCCCCTACATGCAACCGAGTTGACTTACTCATACATGCTGTGGGGCTTTTACGCTTGCTCTCTCGCTCTTTTACTCTTTTGCACGTGTACTCAAATGCAAATTATGTAACTGCATAGGCATGCATATGGTTACAAATGGCTATGCAAATGTGAGAGAACTGTTTTTTGTCTGTGCGAAAGACAGTGGGGACATTTCCTTTATTAAAAAATCACAGCCTTGTTTTGGTGACATTTATTTTGGATTGTCTAGCATTTGTAACAAATCATACTGTCACAACGCAAAGCCAATAACACAGACGAGCAGCCAGAGACGAGGGAGTGTTGCAAGAAAAAACACTTGCATTAGGGGGAAAACCTTGAGTGAAATGAGGCGATAACCCATCCGCTTCTAGAGGACCACACAACAAGATTAATTCCTTTAGTGTCATAAATAATGGAAACATAATGGAAGTTGAGCGGTAATTGTGTGTAACACGTTTTTCTTGATGGGTTTTTGATCCACATGATCAGACATGGAAAACAAATGAGTGGTGCTTTGCAGTATACCAAACTGTAAACAACGAAACATTAGTATTTAAGGGGTAAGAGATTTTAAATTGCGCAACATTTCCTAATCCTGCTTTCTGGCCAGTTGTCTGTACTAAAGTCCTTTTTACGGTACCAGGCCAAGAAATATGAACAGAACTGAAGAAGATTGTTACATTCAAGCATACTTTTTTGTTGTCACTAATCCGTATTATGCATAATTTAAGGGTTTAAATGTATTTAGACTGGTGCGTGCCATGAAGTCTAACTTTGAATATAACAAACCTAATCCTGCGTGAAAGATGTAGAATGCTGTAAGGTCACCGTTTGGTACATATTTTCTTTAGAAGACAATTCAGAATGTTCTGTGGGGGAGGGGCATACAAACCATATTTTCTTTTATTATGTCCAACATTTCCTTGTAAACAATAATAACCTGGCCATCGTTTCCTGAACAGATGACCATAAAGGCACATTTAGTTTGTAAAAAGTTAGTAATCATATTTGACATACTGCTGCAACATGGTCAGTTTTAGTGCAAGTACACCGACTTTGTCTTTCCACTTGTCCTTGTCCATTGCTTCTGTAGCTGACTGACGGATCGGGGGGCGTCCTCAAGCTCTGGGTTTACATTCGCCATAAATACTAGGCTCCATCACAAATGTCAAATAGAGGGCACATTGTCAAGTTTTCACGTATCGTTGATTGAATTTCTGAGCATTACAAGCCATACATGCATGTGTATTCAAAGCTAGGTATAATCTCTGATTAAAAAAGTCAACTGAAGGCTATAGTATAGATTTGGACATTGTTATAAGTAGTTACTGTTACTGTGTTATTCCGATCCAAAATGCTCCTTTATTAATCTAGTATTGGCTTTAAATGACACTGTTTATCGCCGTACTAAATGGTATAAATTCAGCTTTGATGCCACATTATAAAGCCTCGCAGACTTGCCTTAGACAAACTTGTGATTGTTAAAGCAAACTATATGGTTTGTTGTAGTGTTGCATTAAGATGAACATTCTTGGCCAGATCTATAATTGTGAACACATTGAGGAGTTCTACGGTTTGGGGAAGCCTCTTGAGTAGAGTTGCTGCTCTTTCGGATTACGTTACAGGCATGTCCCTGTGGACGGAGATCCCAGGGCAGACTATGGGTCTCGCTGGTAAAATTGTATGTCACACTTGGCGTGGGAATGTTTGAGGATCCCCCAGTAGAAGCTAGATCTATGGGTAAGCATAGGGAACCCAGAGCTTACCTTCTTAACCAGTTGCCACCAGGACAAGCAAGTTGGCGGAGCCGAACACCAAACTGGGTTTTCAGTTTTTGCACATTTTCAATCCCAATGTAATGATGTCAGGTTCCTCTTCACGTCCATCGTGACTGTGAGGACTGACGAACGCTTTTTTCACCAACAGGGAACGACTTCTCTGGCATGGGCATGCACATGGGGAGGAATGTGCTTTGCTCACTGCATCCATTTGCTATGTTTGCTGGCACCTTCTATGTAAGAGAGAAGCTGCTGTTTGTAGCATCGGGAATATGATCCTACCTAAATTCCCAGCAATGAAAGTATTTAGTCTCTCAGCCATGAAGCAAGAAACTCGTGGGCAAAGTTAGATCTTTGTTGATTGATTATCTGTACCATATTGGCTGTTTTTTAACTTTCACCCTTTAGCATGGCTTGTGCTGATATTGTTTGTTTATGCTCCTTCTCAAATAGCTTTTTTTATTTAACGCTGTTAGTCACCAAGCTTTACACAAACATGCACAGATTTTTGGATTACTCATTTGTAGCAGAAGACATGGATGTTTTAATTATTTACGGTTTGCTTTTAAATCTGTGTTTAGTAATTAATTAGTCTCATGCTAGTTGTTAAATTGAAACCGTGTGTGTGTGTGTGTGTGTGTGTGTGTGTGTGTGTGTGTGTGTGTGTAGATAAGTATAACTTGGTGGTTGATCAATATGGCCATTGATAAACTTTTCTAAATGCTTTTCTGCACCTTCTGTTTGTGGCATCGGGAATCCATAGCCAACTTCCCTTCATCAACATAGTCGCTCAGGGACAAGTCCCACACTTTCAGAGTTGTGTGTGTGTGTGTGTGTGGAGTACAAGCCTTTGTTCCGTAAATCCCCTTTATCTCTTCTCTATGCAGTATTTCTCTGTTTCTAGTTGGTAGCTTCTCCTTTGTAATTTAGCAAATCAGATATTACCGTTAACAATTAATTGGGCCCTGCGTTATTGCCATTGGGATATAGCAGCAATATCAACATATAGATACAGTAATACAAAAGCATTTTTTTGTAAATCATTTATTTTATTATAAAAAGCACATTGGATATTGCAGCAATGTGAAATTAGTAAGTAAGATTAAATCATTTAAGGTCTATGCTATTACAGAAGAGAAAAAATAATCTGAAAAACAAACATTTAATCTTGCGACCACTTTCAACATAAGGGCTTTATGTGTCAAGTATCAAACACAAAGCATCTGGTGTAGTGTTTAATGACTCAGGAGATTATGGGTCAGGTACTTCACTGTCTATGGATTGACATGCTGTTGGTGTTTATGGTTAGAGGACATTTTCAAACCAAGCTACAGATTTCCCGTACGTTTACATCATTTAACAGACGCCCTTATCCAGAGCGACTTACAATTAATACTAGGGGTGTCACGATTTCGAGCCTCGAAGTCAAAAAGAGGATCGACGATCCCTCCCTTTAAACTACGCAAGCACCCACGCTACGCAAAGTGACGCAGCGCAGTGTAGAGCCGACGCCGTTAGTTAGCTAACCTGCAGAGTATAGCACCAGAGTCGGAGCTGGAGGCCGCTCCTGCTTCT
>JAUZSU010038109.1:0-10194 GCA_034780255.1 Parotocinclus maculicauda
TACCTTAGTGCTTCAAACAGTCTGTCATAGTACCCATGCCGAAGAAACAACAGTCCGCAGGCCTGAACGACTACCGGCCAATTGCCCTGACACCCATTGTGATGAAGTGCTTCGAGAGACTCATCAGAAACTTCATCACATCCACATTACCTGCAACACTGGACCCACTTTAGTTTGCATATATACAAAACAGATCCACAGATGATGCAGTGAATTATCTGCTACATACTGCACTCACACACCTGGACACTGGGAGAGGTAATTATGTTAAAATGCTGTTTGTTGACTTCAGCTCAGCATTTAACACGATTATTCTCTCCAAACTTACTGGAAAGCTGGAGAACCTCGGCATCAACCCACCACTGTGCAGATGGATCTTTAGCTTCTTAACCAACAGACAACAGACAGTGAGGGTGGGGAAGCACATCTCACCATCCCTAACCCTCAGCACAGGAGGTGCTGTACTGAGCCCTCTCCTATACTCACTGTACAACCACGACTGCTTTGCCTCGTCCAGCTCTACCACCATCGTCAAGTTCGCCGATGACATCGTTGTGATGGGCCTGATCACAAACAACAATGAGCCTGGTGACCCGGTGCCAGGAAAGCAATCTCCTCATCAACAGGAACAAGACGAAAGAGCTGATTGTGGACTTCGCTAAGAGGCAGGAGAGACGCTACCACCCTGTTTGAATCCGGGGAGCAAAAGTAGAACGGGTGAAAAGCTTCAAATACCTTGAGGTGCACATTACACAGGACCTGACATGGACACATCACATCAATAGTCTGGTGAAGAAGGGCCGACAACGTCTGTACCATCTTAGACGCTTGAGAGACTTTAGACTTTCCAGTAAGGTCCTGAAGAATTTCTACACCTGCATCATAGAAAGTATCCTTACCGGGAACATTACAGTTTGGTTTGGGAACAGCACTGTGCAGGACAGAAAGGCTCTCCAGAGGGTGGTGCGATCAGCTGAACGCATCACACACACAGAGCTCTCTGACCTGCAGACCATCTACAATAAGCGGTGCTGTACCAAGTCAAGGAAAATACTGAAGGACCAAAACCATCCCAACCATGGACTCTTCTTCCTGCTGAGGTCAGGAAAGCGTTACCGCTCTCTCAAGACCACAACAAAGAGAATGAAAAGGAGATTCTTTCCACAGGCTATTCAAACTCTAAATCAGACCACACCTGGACCATAAATCACCCAAATCACTCCCACCCCATACAACCTTAAAGCACCACCGCTCTTTATATACACTTCACTTACACCCCCACTGTAAATACTACAATAGCTAAAATTGTTCTAATATTTTATTATATGTTTTACTTCTCTTATTCTTTTTTTATGTATATATCATATCACACCCTGGAGCTTTGCACTAAGAATTTCACTGTATGTTGTACATGTATAACAACGCACATGACAATAAAAGTCTAAGTCGAATATACTACAAAGACAATACATTTAATGTTCAAACAGATAAACAGATATTGTTTTTTGCAAATATTAGCTCATTTATACCTGCAATACCTGCAAGACATTACAAAATTGTTGGGACAAGGGTATCAAAAGACTGGGAAAGATGAAGAATGCTCAAAAGAAACACCTGTTTAGAACATTTCACAGGTGAATGTCATGACTGGGTATAAAGGGAGCATCACCGAAAGGCTTTCACAAGCAAGGATGGGGTGAGGTTCACCATTTTGTGAACAACTGCATAAGCAAACAATCCAACAGTTAAGAACAGTATTTCTCATCATGCAATTACAAAAAAAATATTGATTTCATCCTCTACAGCCCATAAAATCGTAAAAAAACATTCAGAGAATCTGGAGAAATCTCTGTAAGTAAGCAGCAAGTCAGAAAATCAATACTGAATGCCCGTGACCAAACCTTCGTTCTCTCTGGCCGCACTGCATTAAAAACCGACATCATTCTGTAATGGATATTACCACATGGGTTCAGAAACACTTTAGAAAACCATAGTCAGTGAACACAGTTCATCGCTCCATCTACAAGTGCAAGTTAAAACTCTACCATGCAAAGTGAAAGCCATATACCAACAACACCTAGAAACGCCGCCGGCTTCTCTGCACCCGAGCTGACGCAAAGTTGAAAAGTGTCCTTCAGTCTGATGAGTCCACATTTTAAATTGTTTTTGGAAAACATAGACATGTTCAGTGCTGTTAGAAGGATAGGTGATGTAACAGAGTTGTAAACATGCCCAGTCCAACTTCTTTGGAAAGTGTTGCAGGCAGAACATTCAAAATAAGTAAATATTTGCAAAAAACCAATAAACAGCATATTATTGACAAATAAAAGCAGGAGAAAATCTTATGTCCACCTGAATTTTGGAAAAGTGATATGGCCTTTCCTGGAACACAACCATTGTTTACACAACATTTTGCACATTGTGCTTAGAGAAGAAAGACTGGGAAATTTCTTAGAGTAGAGGGGTTCATGAGGGAGCTTCCTGCAATACTGGTCAGTTGTGTTTACACATGATTTCACACTACTCCATACAACAGCTTGTGTTGGTGCTAAAGACTTGCCTTTCTCTTTGCCAAAATAAATGCTCTACGAGGTTAAGGCCACAAAAAAGTACATGGCAATCAGTACTTGATGACTCCTTCTCCACAAAGATCCGCGCAAACATTTTTATTATTGGTCTTAGACTTTTGGCTCTAGCTGTACTGTCAACCCTGCATAGTACTTGGACCTCTTGTGGAAACCAAAGTCTGCAGATGCTTAAGGCACATATACGCCTCATCTCTATACTCATTTTTTTTACCAAATGTGATGTAAATTCTATGTACATTTGTTGTTATACTTCATTGATTAGGGATAATTACAAGAAGAATGTCAGTACATGTGAGCAAACAAGATCCAAGAAAGCCAATACTCAAGCTATGACTGGTGGAGAGAGACTGAGGATCTGGAACTCCTCTGCCACAAGGTATGCCTACACATCACTTTATTATTGTGGATTTAGTTCAGACTTGAATTAACTCACTGTTTTGCTGTACCCATTGTATTCTTGTAAAACAATGTACAGATGTAAGTATATGTACAACATTATACTGTATAATTAAAATAAGAAAGAGGACTGCAACAGCAACGCTCCAATGGCTCATGATTTCATTGCCATAATGAACAAAAATACAGTTAAATAACTTAATTGATGTTTTTGATTTATACTGATCTAAAGTATAACAGTTAAGAACTTTAACTTTAAACTTTAACAGTGACTTGGTCGCAAATATTAAATATGATGGAATTATCCCTAAATGCATAAAGTATAGAATACCTCATTCAAAGAAGCACATTACTATCACCAATCTAAGCCAATCAATGGCAGAGAACTATATAAAATAAAGTGGAATATATTATATTACTTGCATCCTGCTAGCTCCTTTCAATCAAGGACAAATCCTAACTTGGTGAAATGGTTTCTTAGATATTCCTTTTTCTAAAGGACTTCTTCATGATGGGTTACCCCTTCATGATGCTGGAAATAAGTTATTTTTTCTATGCAAACCTTTTCTGGAGCAAATTCCTATCAATCATGGAGGATAACACATATTAATATTAATTTACTATGTCTATGAGCTAAAAAGAAATTCAGAAAAATTACTTCAAAACAGACTCTTAAAGGAATTTCAAAACAAAACAACCTCCTACCTTCCAGTTGATATTCATTTCATGTGGCAAATGAGCTTCGATCTTGATATTTTCAGGGTTCTTGTCAGGAGCTGATGAGAAAACAGAAATATGGATTTTGTCAACAGTGAAATTGCTAGTGCAGAGCAGAGTGAGTGCGTGCAGAAAAAAGTCTGTGAAATACACTTATAATGAAGCAGAGGATTAAGCAAAATCAATTATCTCACAGGTCATGGTGTTTCAAAAAGTTCAGTAAGAAATGTGCTGGCTTTCTTTGCTCTGCTAAAAGAAAGTGAAATATTAATATATAAAAGAGAGAAAGTGGAAGATACAGCTGACCTGAGGCTGGAGTTTTGTATCTCTCGTTGGCTTCTCTAGGACGCCCTTTCCCCACCTCATTGACTGCCGACACACGGAAGCTGTAATTCACATGTCCATGGAGCTTCAGAAAAGCATAGTGTTGATTGCCAGGCACTCGCTTCAACTCCTTCCACCTGCCAGGCTCAAAATAACTCTCCTCATAGTCAATGATGAACTCTGTAAAGTGGCAAAATATGACCAATTTTATAAAGCTTTAAAGGTTGCCATTTGGATGATTTAGTGTCACACAATTACATTTCCAGTTCAGGTTTAGAGCAGCTTTACAGAAAACAAGACCCCAATAGATAGATTTAGTAGCAACAGTGGATAGAAAAAACTTTATGAGATGGAATCTTCAGGCCTCCGCTCCTTAGCATACTATCAGAAAAATGTGGCTGTTAACAAATAACTAGCAATAACACACATCAAAAGAGACTCAATGAACCATCTACACTTCTAGTCTAAAATATAATTTGTACTAACAACATCTGATTGGTCAGAGAATTGCCAAGAACTAAGAAAATAAACTAATGAGAGCTGTGCCACAGTTTCCTCTGTGCTGCATCTGAATTATTGGTGGGGAAAAAATAATTTAGAGAAAATAACGAAATGTTTGGAATTAATCTCAAATTAATATGTTTGAGTGTTACAAATATTATAAAAAAACCTTCTGTATTGTTTTTAGCTATACAATTAGTCAACAGTTGGTACAATTCCACACCTGATGCAGCCCATTAAAAGCCTGAAAATAAACTCTTTTAAATAGAACCAGAAGTGACAGATACATACAGGTAGTGATCTGCAATATGTAGTCTTGTGGGTCCCAAGTTAAATGAGTGAGAAAATCTGCTCCGAAAGGGGCAAATTATCATGCAATTAGGGGCTGCTGTTACAAACCACACATTGATTTTTGCACTGCAATTATTCTAAAAGTTGCAAGACGTATAACGAGCGTTATGAATAACACTACCATTACTGTTACTACTGCTACTTCTACTATCCATATCTACAAATATCAATAATCTATTAATAACAGCTGATACCAGTACTACTACCACTATTACTACTACTACTGCTGCCACTACTATTAATATTGCTAGTATAATTACTACTACTACTCCAACCACTACAACTACCGCTACTGCTTCTGCATCTCCTACTCATACTGCTACTAATAATAATCACAATTACCATAATAATACTAATATGAATAATAAGAACAACTGTTGTACAAATGTTTGTAATAATACTGCAACTTTTAATTGAAATTTACTCTTCAATAAATTTAATTTGGTACTGGGTGGCTAGTGCAGAAATGTTTTAAAACTGTTTTCAGACTCCTCTGTTCATTATACTAAATACACTGCATTCCTAGGTTGTAATCTGTGTTTGTGTGTGTGTGTTGTGATTTATGGCCAGTAGAGGTTTGAGGTGCATCCAGTGACCTGATGTTGTACTGTTATGGTCATCTCCTGGAATCCATTTCAGCTTCACCATTCTGTCTTTATGTTCAGCGAGTACCACATCCTCTGGAGCATCTGGCACATCTAAAGAAAACGATTTAGGCTGTTGATGAAAACAGACACGCAAACTAATTTACTCTTATGCTCACTGGTGTGCTACTGTAAATTTCATACTTACCCAGTACTGTAAGCAGTGCTACTGCAGTGTCCTGATCCACTGGACTCTTGGCCACACACATGTAAACACCCTGGTCTGCAAAGGTCACATTGATGATCTGCAGGATGTTATCATCCACAACATATCTGTCAACAACAAGTGATGATCAATTTATCGATCAGAAGATTCCCAGAGCAGCACCATCAGTCATGTGAGTAATGATGAATAACAGCTCTCAGGACTTTACCTAGTGTTTACAGTGTCATTGAGAGTGATGCCATCTTTCTCCCAGATAATATCATAGTCCTTACTGAAGGATGGATCTACTTCAGCCTGGCAGGAGAATTCAGCTGTAGTGCCAACCAAAATACGCAGGTCTCTAGGAAGGCCCACTATCCTAGTGGGAGCTAAAAGCGTGAACAAACATTAGAGTATCATACAGTTTATTACATTGAACTATCAATATTTAAACACTAAATTTGATTCCACCTATTCAGTAGATGCAGTTAAAAGACTCAATATATACTCACTGACAAAAAAAAATACCCAGATAGAAATTCTAAATTTCTATTAAAACTTGTATGTAGTTATGTCTCTGATAGATTTTTAAATGAATACGAGTGTGGTTTTATTAGAAACTGCGTCTTTCCATAAAAGTGCTTTGCCCTGCTGGCCTATAATATATATAAAAAGGCTTTCGGAATGTACTTTTGGGTAGTAAACCTCTTGGAGAGAGATAGTTGACTGCTAGATATCCCTCTATGATGTATTCACATACGTAACAGACCTAGAGAGAGGACTTTTTAACAAATTGCCTGCCATCTACGCCATTTCGACCTAGCTCCAATGTCCATCCGTATCTCATTTTGTATCCAGGCTATAGGTCGCCTAAAAAATCAATATTTAGTTTTTTTTTTATTATTAAGTTTCCCTGTCCTAGCTTTCTTGCGTGTTGAAGGTCTAAAATGCCGGAATGGATGTTCATTAACAACTGAAATGAAGTTGATCAGACTAAACATCTCAACAGTACAATGTAATACAACTTAAAGTAAATGTAAGAAATGCTTTGTGTTTTTTATATGAATTTTCCATACTGTCCCAATGTCTTCTGAATTGAGGCTGAATAACTGATTAAATAGCTTCTATATGCTACAGTGTTAAGTATTTAGTGTGATCTCCCCTTACACGTGAGCAATAGCAGAATCTGGCAGCTTCATCTGGACGCCATCTTGACAATTCAACAGTCTAAAGAATAATTATCAGGAATGGCCTTTTTTCGGAAGGGTAGCAGCCAATAAAACACTTTACAAAAAATGGAAACGGTGAAAAGGCTAAGATATGATAAAGCTCACAGAGATTGAAATGAAGCAGAAAACCATATTACAGAGGGATAAATCCAAGTTTGACATTTTTGGGTGCAATTGCTTACAACGCAGTATATATAGTCACTGTTTAAAATTTTAGTCTTAGCGAAGGTACAATGTTTTTGCACAGTACTGTAAGGTATTCATTTTTTATTTTACCTAAAAGCCAATCCAGGTAAATCTAGAAAAATAATGATCCACAGAAAAATAAATGTTTTTGGTTTATTTTATAATGTCTAAAGTGCTGACAATAAAATCTAAGAAATCAAGGTGTCTTGAGCAGCCACCAGAAGTTAAGTCAGCCTGTGTGGGCACCCTGTTTGCCATGCTTTTTCAGTTTGAGTTTTAGTTTGACTGTGTTTGATTATTTATATTACTACTGTTCAAACATATCGACTGAAGAATAAGACCCCTAATGAATTAGTTAGCACATCTTTTGGAGCATGTGCTATAATGGAATGAATTAATTAATTAATTTACTAATTAATTTTAAATACATACATAACTCTGCAGTTTTAGTGTTTATAATGAGTTGTTTTATACATAGCACTATGCAAAATTCGGATAATGAGTTCCTTAGCTGCCCACCATGCCGACCGGTGCTGTAGGGCACAGGAAGCAGCCAGTCTCACCTGAATACATCTGCTGCTGATTTCTCGTAAACAGTTTGTATTTCTCACATTACTTTTTATATTACTTTCTTTCTTGTAGTTTGTTTTTGCAGTGTTATAATTTTTTAAATAAAATTCATAAATACTGCACAACAAGCCAAACATTTTATTTTAATCTGGATTTATATGACACTAAAACATTGGTACTAAAAATACATTTTTATTCAACTGAAATTAAATCATTCTATTTATGCAATTTAAAACTTTTTTTCTTCTCACCTTTAACCTCCAGCAAGGCACTAATGGCAGATTTGCCCTCTATGTTTTCTGTGAAGCAGTTGTACTCGCCCTCATCCTCCTTCTCCACACTGAGGATCTCCAATGACCCATTTTTATTTATGGAAAACCTTTTTCCCTCCACTGCACTGGTACTATCTGCCTTGCTCCTGAAAAAAAGCACAATGTTAAAAGTCATAGACAGAACTGGTTTAATTTATTGTTTAAATACACACACTTCAAACAGTTCCAAATCTTTGTTCACCAAGTGATCTCTGAGGGTGGAGAGCTGAAGACTCTGCAGTGCATGATCACTTGTTTTCCCTCAACCACTGAATACTGAAGACTGTCTTCTGTCAGGATCAGTGGACGCAGGTCTGGGAAGAGAATAATTAAGTTTTATCAAAGTCTTAATTAGCTCCAACAACATCCTCACTTTTAATCCATTAGATTTTTAGGAGTCTATTAAGTAACTGATTTGCGCAGGTGTATGAGCTACATGAGTACATAACTGGATGTAGAAAATTCCTAATTACCAGCATAAAGAAAATGGCTTTTCCGCTGATGTTGAGAATGCATTATGCTTTACACAGACACACATGTTGTCTCACTATCCTTGTGAGAACTTGTAAATGACATAATGATTAGTGTAGCTAATTAATGTTACTCCTACTCCTAACCCTAACCTCATCCTAAGTTACTCAAAGCTTTTTTGGCTTTTCTTTAAAATTCAAACAAAAGTTGTAGTTATTTTTTAAATAAGGACAAAAACAATAGAGAACAAGTGAAAAAACAGTCATCACAAGTCAAAACTGCCAGGTCTTCTTATTATTGTAAGTATACAGAGAAACACACACACAAATGCACACGCGCACACACAGGCATGGTCAACTATATGTTCCTTGTAACTGCACGTTTAGCCATTTGGAACAAAAAGATTCAAATAGATTCAACCTGTGTCTTATCTGTGTGCCACATATAAAAAGTGCCACATTAGCCAAATAGCTTTGTTAAAACTTTTTGGCACTGTTTTTGCAGAGTCTGTGCTCTTACAACTGTCATTACAACTCTATTTCATCAAATGTATGTGCCAAGGTAATAAAGGGTTATGTTGGGTAATAACATTATTAATAAGAAAAATAGTCTTACTGGACCACTGACTGATTTGCAAATAGATTTGTCCAACAAAACAATTCCAGTAATTTTCCTCAATAAATATATGTAAATGTAATGACAAAGTACAATATTTTTTGGGATTTTTTAGGATGTTCTGATGGTGTTTAAGGCCACAATTATGAAGAAATATAAAATATCCTAGCTACAGTGGACATGTGTTCATTTGAAGCACCACTTGAGGACTTGGGGTTGTGAAATGAGATGGTGCCTAAATGTAGTACTCGAGGAACAAGTCACAAAAGTGGATAATAGGTTGACATCAAAATGGCATCTGTAAACAATTAACAAGTTTTTAAAGCTTCCTGTTTAACAAACTCAAAAGACAAAAAATAAACCAACTTATAGCTAAGAGCTATACAGCTTTCCCAAATTGTTTATTCAAATTCACATTTAGTCTGATGGCTTATATCTGTGCTCTTTTCGATTAAACTTAAATCCTAGTTTGTCTAAATGTGTGGGGCACTGGCTTTTATTTGCACAGCTTTAATAATACTTAAATCATGTTAGTTTAAATGTGTCAAGCACTGGCTTATATCTGCACTGCTTTTAATAAGGCTCTCAGTCCTCTTAAACATCCTCTCAACACAAATCAGACAGATCTTAGCAACTCGCCCTTTATCTCTCTTTGTTGTTGCACTGAATTGTATACAAATGCATAGAGCAGGGTCTTCAGTACGCTTTTTATTAAATGATGAAGGTCAGAGCTCACTCTAAAATATGCAGTTTTGTTTAAAACTGCATTAATTTATTAAACAGTTTCAACAGTGTTCCTTTCCTCTTGACTGTGGTCACACAAATAACCTTTTTGGTGCTTGCATTAAAGTAACTTCGTATCATTTGCAACGTGAAAGCTTGAAATAGCTTCAGTTTCAGCACCACATTCCACAGGGTCTGTGTAATACTTTGCAGATTTAATTAGTTTATCAAAAGGGCCTCTATAATTTAGTATATAAGTTATAAAACTCATAAATTAAGGTCCTATTGACTATATTATATTTGACTATATTATATAGTATATACAGTGGTGTGAAAGTGTTTGCACGTTTTTCACACTTAAGTGTTTCGGAACATCAAACCAATTTAAATAGTAGTCAAAGACAACACAAGTAAACACAAAAT
>JAUZSU010038120.1:0-10194 GCA_034780255.1 Parotocinclus maculicauda
GGTCATAATGGGGTATTTTGTGTAGAATTTTGAGGAAAGAGATTAATTTAATACAATTTGGAATAAGGCTGTAAAGTAACAAAATGTGGAAAAAGTAAAGCGCTGTGAATACTTTCTCCGGATGCACTGTGTGTGTGTGTGTGTGTGTGTGTGTGTGTGTGTGTGTATATATATATATATATATATAAAAATGACCATTTCTGTTATGGACGGCTCAAGAAATACGAATTTTGTGTTTACTGTGCTGCACTGTGTAATTTAGAATTTCTACTGGGAATTGTGAGCAATTTGAAACATTTAAACCTATGTAGGCTATTAATCACATAAATTAATTACATAAATTATTCCTGTTGTTTGTTTGCTATGTATTAGCTTTTTAGTTTGTCTTTATTGAATTACATATAGTATAAAATGAACTTATAACTTACACGAGTGACTATAACTTCATATCTAATGTTTCTGGAGATTATGAAATAATTCACATTTTAGCTGATAACCTGCTGCTACTCGCTTATGACTGGAACAGGACAGGAATGAAAAGAAATATCAGTTTTAGTTACTGTCAATGTTTTTATTGCTGTAAAAAGCTATTCTCGCCCTTGCTCGCCTGCATCTCACAGGTGACTCGAGAACTTTTGAGACTTTGGATTTGGGATAACAGGTACACCTTCACTTGTAAGATTGCTGACTTTTAACCAAGCAGATTAGTTTTCTTTCATGTACTGTCCTGTTTCAACAGTAATTTAAATTAGTAATATTATTGAGATGTAAGTGAGATGAAAGTGGTGGCGAGCAACATAGAAAGAAATTCACGTGATATTGCTTTACCAAGTTCTCACCAAGTTTTTATACTTCTATGTTTTCAATTAGTTCTAGTACTAGCAGAATAGCATCTTCATGAAGACTGAACTAAGTGTATAATCGGATACTGTTTTGGTATTCTTGAAGAAAAGCCTGCTTCTGTAATGTGGGTTTCTGCTTTCAATTCACCCATGAATATTGTCTTAACCAGGATACTTTTCTATTAATAGCAACAGGCTCTGTTTAAAACCTACAAAAACAAAATCTTATGACCTAATTTTATAAATACTCCCCCAAACAGCATGGGCTTTGCATGAGGTTCTAGCAGTTATTATTATTATATATATTTGAAACCTTCAATCTTCTAGTCAATGGTCCAGTATCTCAAGCACTGCACCAAGCACAGCCATTAATCATTTTTATCAAAGAACAAAAATGGGATTATTGGCATTACAAAATGATCATGAACATAACAATGGACAGCAACTGTGATTAAAACAACCTGGATTTATATATGGCTGGTTTCCGTATGTATGGGTTCGTTTCATTGTCAGATTGACAGTAATTTAGTGTCAAAATAACTAAAATTCCGCGCATACAATCCTTAAGGTCCTGAAAGGGTTAACACCTATTCTGAAGCTCAGAATTCACAGGATGTAAATCAGCATGTACCCTGGATGTGGCGCCATTCCATCACAGGGCTTAATAGAGGGATGTGGCATAATGCTGAGGGATTTTCCCAGCCTATCTGTCCTTGCATACTCCATACACGACCATTCTGTCTGTGTTACGTCTGACCTGGCTGGGAAAACTGCGTCATTTTTATATATAAAAGCTAAACTAATTTTTGGCTTTTAACTGTTAAAACTGATTACACACTGAGATAATATAGGGGAGTGTTCAACTGTTGACAGTTGGTTATTAATCTGATTTACTGTACCTGCTGTGTCAAAAAGTCCAAGTGTGTATGGCTCTCCCCCAATCATCACGGTGACGGCATAGTTATCAAATACCTAAAACAAATAAGAGAAAATATGATATTGAGGCACAGTACAGTCACTCAAATAGACACTCAAAATTTTCAGCATGAAAAAAAAATGTAGAACCATATTTTTGCAGAGAACAAACATAAATATGACAATTATTATAAAGCCAATGAATTCATACTGCTGAATTAATTAACATAATCGGAAAAAAGTATGAAAAACTGATTTCATTTCCATCTGCATCTGCCATGTCTGTATTTATCAACTTCGTACCCTAATCATTTATGCATAAGTTTAGTACTGTCTGGATGCATGTTTTGATTTTACAGGCAGATGGTGCCTTGCTTTTCGCCATAAAACCCCCAAACAAAAAAAAACAAACACTTAATATAAAGTCCATGCAGTATTTAATTGGACTGGATGTCATTCCAGCCATGAAAAAAAAAATAACACAAAAAGACAGACAGTGTCAGATGAGTATAGGTTATTTTAATGGAATCAGCAGGTATGGAGCCTTACTTCATATTTAAATATGCACAATGAGTTTATGATAATGACAGGTTTGTTTATTCTTTCAGTTACAAGCGATGCAAACAGCTGGTTGTGTAGAGAACACAACCCAAAGTAAACCACGTGTGCTACAGGTATTTGATTTTCCACAAGGGTTTGAGGTAGAGGGTAAGACGAGTAAACATTCAAATCACAGACATCCTCTGATAAATAACCTAATAGAACTTCTAAAAACAAGTTTATACTGAACATTCACTTTTTAAGATTCAGTTTTTTTCACTGACTGTGGTAAACTGACTTTGAGAGTTTTTTACTTCTTTCTCCAGACAAACCTTTGATGATAACAGCCAAAGAGTTCAATATTTGCTTCATCATACAACAGCACTTGATTTTACAATTGTGTGTTGTGCCGCCTAATTTCAGGCATGGACTTTTTGTGATCAGAAGGAAATTAGGGTTTTCTTCCGTGTTCTCTTGTCTGCAGATAAAGTGTGTGCAAGCAACACTACCCAGTGCAATGAAGCACCACCGCTCCCACACCAGTCAAGCGTTCCATCACATCCTTGGCATTGATGTGAGGCTTGTGCTTTAAAAACATACAGATTTTCAGACATCTGTTTTATGTACAATATGTGATATGACTGGTGTGCACGAACGTTTGTATACTGTTGTATGATTTCACTGTTCATTGTTGTTTTGGAAAAGTTCCTCTGATCTTTTCATCTTTAGCGTTCATTTAGTATTTGCCTTTACAGTAGAACTGGTTCATCCAGTTTCCAACCTTTCGTCCACCTAGTCATGATGCCTCACCTGCCTCAAAGTTGCTCATTAAAACTCCTCCACGATACGATTTAGACTCTCGAATGAAATATTATTTACATCTTATATGATTAATTTGCAATACATCTGGTTGTACGTGCTCCATGTACATAACCCAAAAATCCCAAGCAACTTTGACACAGTGCCTTTGAAAGGATAAATACCTCAATTCCAGCATTAATCTAACACCTCACCCAGTTAACCAAATGATTATTTCAGTAATGGGTGCAAATTACATTAGAACATTTTACATTTAGTGCTTAAAAACAGTAAATATTTTATCTAGCAAGCAATTCTATGCTGCACAGAATTTTTAAAAGATCTTAAATTAATTCAGGAGAAAATGCAAGCTCAACTAGATAACATTTTTTTGTGTTGTTTAAACACCCTGGGAAGTTTTCAGTGTATTCAGCATTCACAGCAGTTCACATTATCTACATTTTAAGGCAGATTGTGGAGACTACTTAATATATCAAAATATAAAATCTAAATTCGGCACCTGGTTATAATTGTCTGGTTTTGTCTTGTTAAAATGTCACAGTTGTGTTTAACACTGATAACAGAAGCCATTTCATATAGTTTGTTTTGGGAATTGCTGGCCAATCTTCTTGCGATTTAGTTCGGCAGCAGTATTTGACTTCTCGGTAAGCATCGCTAATTGGAATGTATCTCCAGGAAATCTCTTTGTTTCTTGCTTCCTTTTTCAAGCTATCTGCTTTTTCATTTTCAGCTATGCCACTATGACCAGGAATATAGCAGTAAACAATGGAGATGCCTTGGGTGTAAAGTTCTTTGTCCAATTTAAGCAGTTCTTGGATAATGGGGCAATCTGTTTTCATGGATTCCTGAGATGCATACAGGATTTTTAGTCAGAGCAAATCCCATAATGTTTTCGTGACTGATAATTGTGTGTCTAATGGCCAAGAGGGGCGCATGAGCTTTTGCTGTGAATATTGAAGCATGATGAGGGAGACGGATACTGTTACAGAGGCAGTTGGTAAAAAACAAAGCGCCCACGAGTCTCTGTTTTTGAGCCGTCCGTAAAGATGAAACTGTGTTCAGGAAAGCTGAGTTTAATAGTGTTGTTTAACGATAAGCAGTCAAGAGGTGACAGTCTGTTTCGAGGACATTGCTTACATTAAGTATTACATTCAGTTTCCTCAAGGTCCAGGGAGCAGGTAGAGGGGGCTTTGTGGGGCCTCCCTGGATATTTGGGGAATGTGGTCAATTTGGACAAGGGGTCTAACTAAGTGGGGTCTCGCATCGTAGAGATGAGAAGGTGAGTCACCAAAGACGGCTTGGTACCCAGGATTTCAGGTAGCAAAGTCAGGCAGCGGTATAAACTGTACACCCACAATCAAAGCAGGGGCGGATATGAGCAATGAAGGGGAGTCTCAAGAGTCACAAATTTGCACCCCATTTGGCATTGGCTAGAACGTTGAGGCACTTATTTTTTTAGAAACTGGATGTGGGTCTTAAAAGTAAGCTTGGAATCTAGCCACAGCCCTAAAAAAAACTGACTGACTTTTCCACTTCAGGAAACTAATTGGTTCATCTTCTAAGAACAAACAGGGGCCTTGGTGTAGCAACCTTATAGGGCAGAAATGGCAGCAGTTTTTAATTTAAAACAATTTTGGTAAGTTAATTTGAGAATTTTATTTATGGATAACTGTAGCGTTCGTTATATTGCCCTCTACTGCTAATACAAAGGTCATCCACATATTGGCAGATCATGACATTGGTGTCTAGGGCTTGGGCATTTCCATTAAATTTAATATTAAAGAGGGTTACAGACAATACACCACCCCAAGGAACACCCAGCTCTTGGTGGCATAGTTCAGAATGGGTGTTAATTATTTTTACTCTAAATAGATGGTTGTTAAGATAATCAGAGACAACTATGGGAAGCTATCCTCTGAGCTCCATAATGTATAAGTCCTCAAGAATGCCATGCCTCCACGTAGTGTCATGTGTTTGTTGGCAAAACCATCACGAATGCATCTTTCCATTCTAATTAGATGATCCTCTGTACCTCTGCTCTTTTTGAACCCACTTTGGGATTTATTCATACTTTCTAGGAACCACATCAGTCTCCGATTCACCATTTGTTCAATCGTCTTGCCAAGGCAGCTTGTAAGGGCAAGTGGTCAGTAACTGTTTTGGTCAGATGGGTCTTTTCCTGGCTTTACAACAGGAAGGACCACTGCTTTTTTCCAGAACTCGAGGACCTTTCCTGATAACCAAATGTTTTTAATACATACTTACATACATACATACATACATACATACATACATACATGAAGTCAATTGTGTAAGGAGTTTACTGCCAGTGTCAATTCTTCTAGCGTGAAAGGGTTGTTATATGGTTTTAATAATAATAATTTGGGTATTGATTCAGTTTCAGCTTGCAAGAGGATGTCTGAGAACTGCTTTATGGAATCTTGTGTAGCTGGATCAAGGTGTCACATTTTCTGTTCACATGTTAGACAGTCTAGTTGGATTTCTTTAACACCCACTTCTGATTTGGTGATGTGCTAAGCCACAGTCGTCATCTCTTTCTCAGGTCATTTCAGTATACATTTCTGGAGAACATATGGACAGATCAATAGCAGACTACACCCAGTGTCCTGGATGGAGGTATGAATTAACCCATGTATTTAGTAAACACGGGTTGCTTGAGACAAGTAGTTGTTCTATCAGTTTGACTTTAGTGTTAGTTTTAACACTGCCCCATAGTGGGCTATGACTTAAAATTCCCTAAAAAGAGAACAGGAGGGGTAGTTGTTTAAACATTTTATTTATTTTATTTATAAGCTGACTAGAACGTTTGAAATCTGGAGGAAGATAGACTGAACACAGGGTAAAAGCTTTCTAAAGGGGGATGCAAATTGCAGTTTGGATTTTGGGATCTTATGGTAATTGAGCTGTGAGTGATACTGTTCTTTACAAAGATAGCTGTTCCTCCCGATGGATGGTGAGGGTCTGGAACCAGAGTTGAGTAGCTTGAATATCAAGCGTAGGATGGTTGTGCCTTCGTTTCTTGCAAACGGAAGGTAACAGGGTCTAATTTTCTGCCAGACGTCACACCTCTAAAAAGATAGCTCTGAGACCTCGACGGTTTCATTGGATTATCTTGCACTGGGCCATTATGTGGGAAGAATTAATGGATTTTCCAGGGTTTAATTTTCAGAGATGGGCTACGGTATTGGGGCTTCGGGACTTTTGACATTTCAAAGTCTTTTATGACTTTTGTCTGTTTCTTGACTTGAAGGTTTTTTTCTTTGTCTTGCCTCTTAGTTCAGATGCAGTTTAGCTTTTTGACATTTCTAACTGTGCCAGCAATGCCATGCATAGCCTTATGTACTGCAAAAGGCGATAGAGGAAAATTTGGTGTTACGGATCACAAGAGAACAAAACGTTGCCAATTATCATTACTTTTACATCCAATTTCACTGTGTCCATGAGTCTGATCTACATCAATAAAGCTTTGTTTAAAAGTTAAATAGTCCATAATGAAAGTGTTAAAGATTAATCGTTCCCCAACCCACCTTTAAGTCCAACAAGGGGGTGCAAAAAGCCGCTGAACTCCAGCAGCATAGCACCAGGGCTATAAAAACGGTATACTCAGGCAGACATTAAATTTTTAACGCTACAAAATAAACCCTCAGCCAACGCAGTGCAGCTACCACTTCCCTTAAACACCAGGATCCCTTTCTCCACAGACCCACAGTCGCACCCCATGGCAAACAGGGCGCCGCTTTTGTTTGCCTCTTACGAACAGCCTGAGGAGGCTGGGGACCTATTCTACCCTGGGTCCTCACGGGGTTGTCTCTGGTTACCATTTAATAATGCATCATGCTGTTTGAGATGTACCACATTCCCAGGATGTTTCATAAGCACCAAATGCAGACGGCATGAACCATTAAACACTTACATAAACCTATTAATGATCATTTAGCAGAAAGATAACATCAGTATAATAAAACAGACCATGTGAAAAAGTAAGTACACTTCACATACACAAATATTGTTTTAAGACAAGGCATAATTAGGCCTCATCATGGTTATTACTACTACTATTAGTTGTTGGATCTTCAGCTCTATAACATTGTCAAGAATAAAATATATCCATCAAATTATTTAATGCTACAATGAATTTATTACCTAAAAACAACTGTGTTGGAAAAGTAACAATCTACTTTTTAGTTGCATAGCCACTGCACATATTAACAATTATATTAATTGCAATCTTATTGATCTAGCAGTCATTTTTGTCATCACACTGTGGCATGTCAGTCACAGTTCCCTAAAAGTACAATTGTGTTTCAAGTGTGTTTCAAGTTCTGCTGCTCACAGAGCTGTGTCTTTACCGAAGTTTAGTGAGCATTTCTCAGATGTAATGTCACTTCCTATAATAAATGTTCTCAAAAACGTAACAGGCTGACACAGTGGTTAGCATTTCTTTCCTTTAACTCACTGTAAGTTAAATGGCCTATTTTCATGGAATCCTAACAAGCAACAGCTATAACAGTTAAATAGGTATAAAATCAAGCATAAAAACTAAACAAATAAAACATTTATATTTGAATTAGCAGTGGGCAAAATAGAAACTTTAGATTAAATTGTCTCCACAATCTGCCTTAAAATGCAGATAATGCGAACTGTTACACTGAACACACATTGACATGACATCCCACGGTGTTTTAACAACCAGACAATACTCTAGTACGGCTTAACTAGTACGGCTTGCTTTTACCCCTCAATGACACAATTAAATCAGTAATAGAGCAGAGTGGGTGAGTACTTAGGAAATCATTATCAGTTCTATGTAATTTTTTTTCATTATTGGCTAGCAAAGTCTAAGCAGTCTGTTTTTTCAGTTTATTTATGGAGCTAGATTTGATTAATATAGAAACTATTACTATTAGAAAGAATTGACCTTAAACACTAGCGAAGCAATATTAATCACAGATTGTGGTTCAGCCTAAAAAATGTGATTTAACCATTTTGATCGTACATCCCTAATGCTAGTGGTAATTAAATTAAAATTGTATCCTTCACTCTCTTTTGCCAGTCCGTTATACTTTTCTTTCGTCCATTGCTAGTAATTACTGTAGGCAAACCTGGAATTGCTGACATCCATGGAAAATGATGCATACAAATGTGCTGAAAATGTGATAATGTGTGTTAATGAGCTTAATATCCCTCTTAAAGTATGAGAAAGCACATTTTAATGTAAACCTTTTCAAAGACGGAAACACAAGTACCTGGAAATCCCTTGATGCTAAGAAAATGTGATTTTATGGCCAAACAAGACCTAATCAAAGTACTTTTATAAAATCAAACACTCTAGGTGGGCTTGTGAAAAGTCGGATGAATATTCAATAGAAGGTCTGTGATGGTGTGGTGCTGTCGCTCCTCAGAATTCATTGACAACATAGTTAGGATACATGGCATTAAGTAGATTTGAATTCTGACTGTCTAGTCCTGTAGGAGAACGATAGAAAACCACAGGATCCACACAGAAATGGTTTCAATAATTACAGAATTAAGCTTTTGACATGCCAACTAAAGTTTCCTGGCTTAACCCTATTTCAACCATGTACACAATGCATTTCACATGTGTAGTACTGAGCTCAGCTGTCTTGGCAGTGGTTTAAAAACCAAGAATGTAGAAAATGTTTCCTGCTCCTTGCAACCAATAAAACACAAAAACAAACGATCTTAAACAGACATTACTGATCCGTACCTGGGTGCAATTGGTGATTTTTCACCTGGTTAAACAGACCAAAATAATTCAGGCAAACCCCCACATAAGATTATTTCAAACATTGAATCATGATTAGATAATTATAATAATAATTAGAAAAATTTCAGCCTTGGTTTACTAAAACTAATGCTGCTTTGCAGTTCATGTCAGTGGAGGGCTATTGATGTGATATGTCTTAGGTTACCTGCAGACTACAGAATAAAGTGGCCCAAATCTAATTTACTGCTCAAAATATGATTTTGTTGTTAGCGTGCTCAATTTTGTATGTGGTCTGTATCCAACACTAGCTTGGATATTCTCAAACTGATCAGCCAGGATAAGATGAAAGAACATACAGAACAAAAATAAACCACTCCATTATAAAAATACTACATATTTACAGGAACGTGCGAACAAGGATGTAAAGGACAGCCAAAATTTGAAAGGCTTTTCTGTAGAGTCATGGTGGCTACTTCTGTGAAGACAAATGTCTGGATGTGGGATCATAGCCAGGAGTGGACTGAGACATGGATGGCTATACAGGCATGAAATGTTTATGGGCAACTTTTCAACTATCCATGCAAGCGATGTTCTTTAAGGTTTGTGAAGCACTAATTTGAGGCAGGTCATATAAGAAAATCGAGAGGGTGTTTGTAATTGTGCTGGCTGGAAATAGGAGCAATATATACCATGCTGACTAACACATTTGTCATCGCCATCAAGTTGTTTGATTGTTGTACTAGGCAACATACCGGATTACATTCAGGAGCTTCGCAGAACCCTGCGTAGAACATCATCGCCAAACCGCATTTTGGGTACAGCTTACTAGCTAGCCAGACAGCATAACATACGACACCCTAGCCTAGCCCAGCTGAAAGATAAAGAAGTGAGACTGGAGAAAACATGCCCAAGAAAGGAGCAGTGTCTGCAGTTATGAAGTATTTGGTGTGAAAATGTCCAACAGAAAAAAAGACTACAGTATTTTGACCTGCTTTCAATGCCGTTGAACAGTAAAGACAGTGAAACCACGCAGATAAAGAGTCAGATATCAAGATAAGCAAGCAGCGCAAAGTCATTATAGAGTCAAGAGAGACGGGTCTCAAGTCAATGATTAAAACACTGGATTTGGGTAATTTAAGTCTTACCAGTGCGAAAATACTTCAGCCAAAAAAAGGCATATCCATTTAAGTTCTACTTTTAAAACGTCGCAATTTACACTAACAAAATATGTTACACGCTGCAGACCCATACTGATTCCTTCATATATATATATATATATATATATATATATATATATATATATATATATAGTGTATTTTTTGGGGGTGA